>CM035836.1:82970127-83152627 GCA_020510985.1 Pholidichthys leucotaenia | reverse complement strand
AACATTTCAGAGCCCTGTATCTCAACCATACTTTATCCTACAAACTTCATTTTTTCTTCAAAATGTAAGACATAATGTTGTCTTTCAAACGTTGCCACCAGTGTTCCTCTAAACTGTCAGATTTTTAACCTGTGCCCACATTTCTGACCTGATTTTTCGCCAAAATCTCTATCGTGTGAGTGTATGATGTTATTCTTCAGAGTGGAGAAGCGGTGGCACTAAGGTGAAAGTGTTGCTTAATAAATCATGATTGTAGTCCCAATTTTCAAGCTACAGACTTCATTTTTTCTACAAATGTAGCCACACGTCTTCTAACTCACAAACTTGTCATCGAAGCCATAAATTTTCTATTTTTTTTTTTCCAGAAGCTCTGAACTGGACATAATCTGACCAAAGCGCCTATACATTTGTATGGGGAGGATCAATTCCGAAACACAAATGTCCCTGGTTTTTATCTCACCAGGATGACCACAATTTTGTTTTTAGGAACACAAAATTTACATAGCTGGAAACTGAAAGCCTCAGGATTCTAACAATATCAGAATGAAAACTCTTGCTTTTATGTTTTGTTAAATAGTTTTGATTGTTTGAACACTGCACTGCCAGTAAAATGAGGTCCCATACAGTTTACCGACAGAAGCTGCAATGTCACCAGTTTCTTCATGCTGTGCGTAGCTCAATGGTGAAGTGTTTCAACTATGAAACAGAAAGTCCAAGGTTTGAAACCAACTACAACCTCTTTTCCTGTAGCACTTTCATTTTCTTGGAATGCTGCATGATATAAGTATTCTTTCAATTTTCTGCTGTATTTTAACCCAGTTTTAATTAATTTCTCCCTCCTCTGTTATGCCCATAACCTGAGCTTCAATAAAGAGGCCAGAGATGCAGTAGAATGTAACTTTATTTAATAAACACACAAGAACACAGGCGCTCCGCATAGGCAGATGGTCTGGGTGAAAAGAGACCGTGCTTCTTCCGCATTGCTCCTTTATACGCCAGGGTGATGGCGGAATTGCAAGGGCAGGGCTGTCCTCCCAACTACACCTGCTAACAACTGTATCATATTTGATACACTACATTTTCCCCTTCCTCTAGAAAAGTTTGAAACACACCAATTAGGCCCTCCCAGATTTGTGCCCTTCAGAGGTAAAGTGGGCTATCCCACAAAACCATTATTTTGAGAAAATGAGCTCTAAAGTTGAAATATTCTCAAAAAATCAGTGTGCCTATATCATTAAAAAGTTACCCCCTATAAATACCTTCAAGGTTTATGCAGAGCTAGGCAGTTTAAGAAAATGATAGACCCTTAACAATTAGTGTAGTACAATTAACTCATTTTTGACCTACATGTGGGATAGCCCACTTTACCTCTGAAGGGCACATTTATAACCCAACTCACAGCCTAACAGTAACAATATATAGAGGCCTATCCATGCACCCAAAAAAACTAAAACTAGAGGGGGGCAGGTTGACTACCGTTCCACCTCCACACGGCTAGACGGATTATTCTGCCATCTGTTTTACCATACAGTCCATAAAAGAAAAACAAAAAAACTGTCGTGTTCCCAATAAACTAAAATAATCCCTGAACAAATATATACGCAACTAAATTTTCATTTCACACAACAACAGTCAATATGTACATTCACATCCCATCATGCCAGCCCCCACACCAACACACCCACCCCACAACTTGGGCATCTCACAAATTCTTCATACAATAAAGCAAACAGTGTTGAGTTGTGTTTTTTGTTTTGTTTGTTTTTTTAACTGGGCAATCATATTACCACTATACGTAGTTAATATAGTTAACTATATTAACTACGTGACTTGGGCATTCAAACATATTAACATTTCAACCACAAAATGTTAATAGGTCACCCCATTGTCACCATACAGTCCCAGTGGAAGAAACACCCCCTGGATTTCGGTCTGGCGGCTCCTGCCCAAAGCTCCTTCCCACCTCGGCATCTCTTCTCGTCGATGGGCCGCAGCTCGTTGAGGTGTCCCCACGAGTCATCAGACAGCAGGAGATAGCCATCCTCCAGAGCAACCACCACCTGCAGCCTCCCCTGTCCATCCCATTGTTTCCTCTTGTCATGGACCCCCCTGAGCCGAGCCTCCCCCCTGGGCCGAACTACATCAGCGACCCGCAGAGGAGCTCGACTCGGCTTCAAATGTCCATGACGTTTAAACTGGGCTTCTTCTCTGGGTCGAACCGCTCCACCAACCCGATCCGAAGCCCTCCTCGGCCTCCAGTGTTGCTGGGTGGCCCATCGTTCTACCGTGCCAGCCGGTCCTGCCCCGCTCTCTTTCATTTGAAATGCTGGCAAAGCCACTGTAGCTCCTTGCTTCTCGGTATCTCCAGGCCGAACTCCGGAAGCAAAGGGGGCTATCTTCTTGGCTCCATCCGCCATCACGGGCGTTCTTCCATGCCGTCCAGTTCCCACATCCACGGTAACTTGGACACTGCCACCGGAGCCCTCTCTTGATGGCCTTGGATGGCACTGGTCATCTCCCAGAATACTAGGCCAGTCAGTGTCCCATGCCGCATCATCCTCCACGTATGGAACAGGTTGGTCCCACAAACTACAGCCCAACCACTCTTCTCCGACGCCGCTGGTGATCGTGAAACCCAGGCCATAGAACATATCGCAGCAAATTATGTTCAACCCGCTGGCAGTCACCACGAATTGGATGTTGGACATCATTGCCGACGTGTGTCTCGCCGTCAGCTCCAGCAACCCCATGATGGCCAACTTGTTACCTCCATAGCCAAGGTATGACGTTGACAGTCCTCTCACACGGTAGTAGTGGAACAAGCTCCTCACAGTGGGCCAGTTTAACACAGAAGCTGCCCGCTCCCGTGTCCACCAACAATGGCACTTCTACGCTGTCCAGCAATACATTGCAGTAAATCCGCCCATCTGTGCTCGGGGAGATGGAGTGAACAACTGTAGGAGTCGTGGTAGGGGAATCCGTTTCATGTTGTCTGTCCCCTTGCTCAAAATTTTTGCAGGCCCTGGTGAAATGGTGCAGGAGTCAACACTTGCCGCAGCGTTTGCCCTTTGCCAGACACTCTCTTCCCTTATACTGGTGCCTGGTGGACCCACAGCCAAAACACTTTGGGGAACACTGACGATATGCTTACATGGATGCAACTTTCAGTTGGACTTTGTGATAGCTGCATGTTCTGGCCCTATTTAAGGAGCAGATTTTTTATGTTCATATGGGTTGTTAGTCGATGTTGCTAATATTAGATTAGTGGACGATGTCTCTTTTACCTCACTGCCCTGTACAGCTCGGGGAGCTGGGTCGACAACACTTCAGTTTCAGGTTCAGGTTACTTTATTTGTACCCGTAGGTAGGTTTGTTTTGCAGCCAGGTGACATCCATATTTACAAACCACAATTACATTCAACATGAACACAAACACAGGCACACATGAAGCTGACTATAAACATGATAAAAAATACTCAAGGCTCTATCAATTGGGACATAAGACGAAGAGATAAGAGAAAAAACAAAGAGATGAGAGAGAAGGGTCATATTAAAAAGTTAAAGACTAGTCAAAGAGGTTAAAAACTCAAAAATCTAAAACCCAATAAAAGATTTAGAACACAAATAAAAAAACCTACAAAAATAAGTAAATATAAAATTATTAATAAATAGGTAACTAAATTATGTGCAATATAATGTTACAACTTGTTCAACTCTTTGACAGCAGCAGGAACAAAGCTGTTTTTGTAGCGCTGGGTTTTACTTTTTGGGACAGCAAACCTCCGTCTGGAGGGAAGAAGCTGACAGTGGCAGTGCAAAGGGTGGGAGTCATCATTTAAAATGGAGGTAGCAATCCTCTGTACCTGTCTGGTGTACAGGGAAATCAGGCTCAGCTGTGACTCACCAAGCAAACGACTGGACCATCTAACTACCTGATCCAAGGATTTCCTCTGTTTCAGTTTTATCTGAAACTATATGTTTTACACTTGCTAACATTATAGCCCCAGGGGGTAAGTATCAATATTTGCTCGCAAAGTTCCCAGCACTCATGGTCCCGACTTTTTTGGCTACAGTAACAAAACACAGGGTTGAGCACTTTATGACAAAAGGCCCGCCAGTGTTAGCGCAACCTATCTTTTGGACGCAGCTAAACTGGCCAGCGTGCGAGAGGAGTTTGCAAACTTAGAGCAGTTGGGCATCATCAGGCGCTCCAACAGCCTGTGAGCATCCGCTGCTACACATGGTTCCTAATGCGGTGATTTCCGGCGCTTTAATAATGCCACGGAACACGATCGTTATCCCATTCCGCACATCCAGGATTTTTCCGTGCACCTGGTCGGGGCACGCGTTTTTTCGAAAGTGGATCTGGTCCGGGGATAACATCAGGTCCTGGTGGGTGTGGAAGACATTCTAAAAACAGCGGGAACAACTGCCTTTGGCCTTTTTGAATTTTTATGCATGTCGTTCAGATTAAAAGGCATGGCACAGACTTTGCAGAGGATGATGGGCGCAGTGCTTTGCGACTTGTCCTTCGTTTTAGACGACATTATGGTAGCGCGTCCAAGGAGGACCACATCGCCCATCTTAAGACAGTTTTCCGGAGGTTGGAAATGCACGGGCTGATAGTTAACCCGAAGTGCCAGAGATTGATTTTTTGGGGCACCGCATTTTGCTGGAGGGTGCAATTTCGTAGCCCGATAAGGTGTGTGCTGTGTCGGACTTTCCACACCCGCAGACCATGAAAGCATGAGAGGAGTTTTGGGGAATCGTTAATTTTTATAACTGTTTCCTTACCTGGGCACCCCAGCTGATGTAGAGGTTGTATACCACGCTTAAAAAACGGAAGCCCGCGGAAGCCATTGACTGGACTCCTGAGCATGTCCAGGCTTTTTCTAAACCCAAAACAGTGCTTGCGGATACTGCATTGTTAGCCCACCTGGATCCGTCTGCATGGATAGTGCTCACTACGGACACGTCTGATGTTACCATAGGGGCAGTGGTGGAGAAGTAGTTTCAAGTTCGTGGCAGCCACTCCCATTTTTCAGCCGAACTTTGTGCGACAACGAATGCAAGTACAGCACGTTGAATACAGAATTGCTTGCTCTCCACCTGGCGACTGGCAATTTCCAGTTTTAGATAGATAGATAGATAGATAGATAGATGTACTTTATTGATCCCAAACTGGGAAATTACAGTTTTGGTTAGAGGGGCACAAGTTCATCACATTCGTGGACCATAAGCCACTGACATATGTGATGGCCAAGGTGTCGGAACTGTGGTTGGCCCTGCAGCAATGGCATTTCGCCGCAATTTCGGAGCGACTACAAACATTCAACATGTCGCCGGTGAGTTCAATGTCATGGCCGATTGTCTCTCGCACACGTTAGTTTCCCCAGTCTACATGGGAATAGATTTCCCCTCGAAGGCTGCAGAGCATCGCATTGCACCCCCATCATTGTGGGGGGGGGGGGGGTTGTGTGCCCTAGTGATCCCAGGACCTATGTTGTCCAGGGCAATTTGCCTCTGGTAGGGTCTCCCAAGACAAACTGGTCCTGGGTGAATGGCAAGACTAAGAACAATCAAGCAGACTCTCATGATGAATATTAGAACAAGGATTCAGTGTACCCCACCCAGTATGGGGTTATCAGGGCCCCACGCTGGAGCCAGGCTTAGGGGAGGAGCTCGATGGTTAGTGTCTTGTACCCGGGTTTCTGGCCATGGGACCTGGCCAGGCTCAGCCCGAAGGAGTTACATGGGTCCACCCTTCAGTGGGCTCATCACCTGCAGGAGGGAGCATGGGGGTCCGGTGCTATGTGGATCAGGTGGCGGTCAAAGGCGGAGACCTTGGCGGTCTGATCCAAGGCTTTCTAAACGGGCTTTTGGGACGTGGAATGTCACCTCTCTGGTGGGGAAGGAGCCTGAGCTGGTGCATGAGGGTGAAAGATACCAGCTAGATATTGTCGGCCTTACCTCAACACACAGCTCCAGTTCCAGAACCAGTTTCCTGGAGAGGGGCTGGAGCTTGGCCTACTCTGGAGTTGCCCTGGGCGAGAGGCGATGAGCAGGGGTCAGAATTCTTATATTCCCCAACCATGCTGCCTCTATATTGGAGTTTTCCCCGGTGGATGAAAGGGTGGTTTCCCTATGCCTTCGGGTTGGGAAACGTGTCCATCATTTGTGCCTATGCATCAAATGATGGTTAAGAGTACCCACCCTTTTTGGAGTCTCTGACTGGGGTGCTAAAAAGTCCTTCTCTTGGAGACTCCATTGTCCTACTGGGGGACTTCAATGCACACGTGGGCAACGACAGCGAAACCTGGACGGGGGTCATTGGGAGGAACGGCCTGCCCGATCTGAACCCGAGTGGTGTTCAGTTATTGGACTTCTGTGCTAACAACAGTTTGTCCATAATGAACACCATGTTCAAGCATATAAAGGACAAGGACACCCTAGGTCGCAGGTTGATGATCAATTTTTTTTTTTATCATGTCATCAAACCTGTGACCGTATGTCTTGTGCACTTGGATAAAGAGAAGTACAAAGCTTTCAACTGATCACCACCTGGTGGTGAGTTGGATCCGATTGCAGGGGAGGATGTACTTCAGACCTGGTAGACCCAAACGTATAGTGAGGGTGTGCTGGGAACATCTGGCTGAGGCTCCTTTCCGGGAGGTCTTCAACTCCCACCTCCGGAAGAACTTCAACTATATTCCGAGGGAGTGTGGAGACATGGAGTCTGAATGGACCATGTTCTCCACCTCTATTGTTGAAGTGGCTTCCCAGAGCTGCGGCCGCAAGGTCATCAGGGGAATCTCATGGTGGCAACTCCCGAACCAAGTGGTGGACACTAGTGGTGACGGGGCCATTAAGCTGAAGAAGGAGTCCTATCAAGTTTGGTTGGCTTGTGGGACTCCAGAAGCAGCTGAGGTGTACTGGCAGGCCAAGTGGAGTGCAGCTCAGGTGGTTGGTGAAGCATGATCTCAGGTATGGGAGGAGTTCGGTGAAGCCATGGAACAAGACTTTCGGTTGGCCTCAAAGAGATTCTGGCAAACTGTCCGGCAGCTCAGGAGGGGGAAGCAGCTCCCTGTCCACACTGTGTATGGTGCCGATGGGCCACTGCTGACTTAAACTGGGAATATCATCAGGCGATGGAAGGAACACTTTGAGGATCTCCTTAATCCCACTGACACACCTTCCACAGAGGAAGCAGAGCTTGAGGACGAGGGGGACGACTCGCCTATCGCAGGAGCTGAGGTCGCCAGGGTGGTTAAAAATCTCTTTGGTGGCCGGGCAACCGGGATGGACGAGATTTTCCCAGAGGACCTCAAGGCCGTGGATGTTGTAGGGCTGTCATGGTTGACACGCCTCTGCAACATTGTGTGGAGGTCCGGGCCAGTGCCTTTGGAATGCAAACTGGGGTGGTGGTTCCTCTCTTCAAAAAAGGGGACCGGACAGTGTGCTACAACTTTAGAGGGATCACACTCCTCAGTCTCCCTGGGAAGGTCTATGCCAAGGTACTGGAGAGAAGAGTCCGGCCGTTGGTCGAACCTCGGATTAAGGAGGGGCAATGTGGTTTTTGTCCTGGCCGTGGCACATCAGACATGCTCTTTACCCTCTCGAGAATCCTTAAGGGTTCCTGGGAGTTTACCCAAACAGTTTACTTGTGTTTTGTTGACTTGGAGAAGGCATTTGACTGCGTCCCTCCTGGTTTTTTTGTGGAGGGTGCTTCAGGGGTATTGGGTATCAGGCTTTTTGTTACGAGCTATTCGGTCTCTGTATGACCGTTGTGAGAGTTTGGTTTGTAGTGCCAACACTGGGTCGGACTCATTCGTAGTGAGAGTTGGACTCTGCCAGGGGAACCCTTTGTCACCGATCGTGTTCATAATTTTTATGGACAGGATTTCTAGACGCAGCCAAGGAATGGAGAATGTCATGCTTGGTGACCACAGGATCTCATCTCTGTTGTTTGCAGATGATGTTGTCATGCTGGCTTCATCCAGCAATGACCTACAGGTCTTAATGGGACAGTTTGCCACTGAGTTTGAAGCAGCTGGGATGAGAATCACTGCCTCAAAGTCCGATTCCATTGTCCTCAGCTGGAAAAGGTGGATGGATTATCCTCTCCGGGTTGGGGACAAGCTCCTGCCCCAAGTGAAGGAGTTTAATTACCTTGGGGTCTTATTCACAAGTGAGGGGAGAATAGAGCGAGAGGTTGACTAACAAATCGGAGCAGCAGTTGCAGTTATGCAGACATTTTACCTGTCTGTTGTGGTGAAGAGGGAGCTAAGCTCTAAGGCAAAGCTGTCGAGTTACCAGTCAATCTACGTTCCTACCCTCACCTATGGTCATGAGCTTTGGGTAATGACCCAAAGAACAAGACCGCAGATACAAGCGGCAGAAATGAGCTTTCTTCATAGAATTGCTGGACTCACCCTTCGAGATAGGGTGAGGAGCTCAGTCATCCGGGAGAGGCTCAGAGTAGAGCTGCTGCTCCTCCACATTGAACAGAGCCTATTGAGGTGGTTTGGGCATCTTATCAGGATGCCTCCTGGACGCCTCCTACTTGAGGTGTTTCAGGCACGTCCCTCTGGAAGGAGACCCTGGGGCAGCTCCAGGACTTGCTGGAGAGACTGTGTCTCCCAGCTGGTCTGGGAACGCCTCCCTATCCTCTCTGAAGAGCTGGAGCAGGTGGCTAGGGAGAGGGAAGTCTGGGCTTCTCTGCTTGAACTGCTACCTCTGTGACCCGGACCTCCAGAAAAGTGTTAGAAGATGGATGGATGGATGGATGGATGGATGGATGGATGAATAGACGAATGGTCATGGAGCAAGCCAGGGATGTGGACATTTGCGCTTGCCAGTCTGCGCCTACTGGGTTAAGGCTGGAGCGCAGGGTGGTGCAAAAAGGGTGCCCTCCCTTGCTCTTTGACGTCTCCACTGGCCTCCCACGCCCGGTGGTTCTGAGCTCTTGTCGCCATCGCGTTTTTGAATCTGTCCACTCCCTTTCACATCTGGGAGTGTGCGCTTTGGTGAACCTAGTGGCGGCGAAATTCATCTGGCCGAGCTTGAGCAAGGATATGAAAGAGTGGGCAGCAGCTTGCATCGTGTGCCAGCGGGCCAAAGTGCACAAGCACACAAGAACACCCCCCCCCCCAAGCCCTTCCCAATTCCAACAAGGAGGTCCAACCCCGTCCATGGTGATTTGGTGGGACCCCTCCCACCATTGCAAGGTTTTACGCACCTCTTAATAATCATGGACCGCACCACACGCTGGCCTTAAGTGGTCCCACTGGCTTCTACCATGGCCGCAGAAGTGGCTTGTACTGTTTTGTCAGCTTGGGTCGCATGGTTCAGATCCCCGTCGGACATCACTTCCGACAGGGGTCAACAATTTGTTTCAGAACTCTTTTCCGCAATGGCCCAGAGCCTGGGGGTCAAAATTCACTGCACTACCGTGTGCAACCCCCAGGCTAGCGGGTTATGCAAGCATTTTCATAGGTCACTTAAAGCAGTGCTCAGACCTTCGCTCATGGATGCAAATTGGGTCGACTGCCTGCCCTGGGTTCTTTTAGGGTTCCATTCCGCACCTAAGGAGGATTTTGCAGCCTCCCTGGTAGAACTCGTTTTTTCTCAGCCACTGCAGATCCCTGGACAATTTTTACCGGAAAACCTTGCACCCAAGGCTGATCCGCCAGCACAAATTTTGAACAGTAAGGAGACTTTTAACATACCAGGCCAAGCCCACCATTGTTTTCCACACACTGTCATCCCAAAAAGCTTGCAGAATGCCAGTTTTGTTTTCGTCAGGCAAGATGCGCACCGGACTCTGCTGCGCCCACTGTACGATGGACCGTTCAGGGTGTTGGAACCTGGGGCAAAGCATTTTATGGTAGACTTGGGGGGACGTAGGGAGACTGTCTGCATTGACAGGCTGAAGCCTGCTTTTGTGTTTGCAGATTAGCTGGTGGTGGTGGCCCAAGCTCCCTGGCATGGATGCCCACTGTTGGTGGCTCTGCAAGTTGGGGATCCCTCAGCAGGGACCTGCAAAGCCGATGTGTTTTCTTCCCTTCCCTTTTTCCCTCCAAAGACTTATGTGCCCTCCTGTAAACCCCGCCAGCAGGGTGGTTCGACCGGATTGGCTACCCCCCGCTACATCCACTATAGGCGCCAGCTCAAGCCCAAAGGACGGGTGGGGGGTAGTGCCCTTTCTGGGTGTTTGGGGAGGGGGGGGAGCTGTGTGGGGGCATGGTTTTGGACCACTCCACCCAGGGAACAATGGACCAAAAGAGGAGGTGTCACTGGGGGGTTTCAGATGGGACAGAAAGGACTATGCGCCCCCCGAGTAGAGGAGTAAATGCCGGGGCCGCTGGGAGAAGAAGAGTGTGAGAGCGGCGCTGGCATTATGTCATATTAATGTGCCACACAGGCTTTGCTCTAAACATATTGTATGATGGTCGGAAGTCCGGGGCTCAATGCATGGTATTAAAGATAAAAAAAGAGGAATGCACAGAGACCGGGGATCTTGCCTTGCCTGCCTCCTTTCTCCACAACATATCCTATTTCAGCAGCAAACAAGCAAAAAAAAAAAAAAATGTCTTTTGAAATTTACCATGAAAGTAATAAAATCTGTTCCAATTTTCCATGCAAAGCACCCCTGTAGCCTGAGACTTCATGACCTTTTTTTGTCATCTACGTACTGTAACAATGTTGCACTGTATATCACAACCAAATCACAAGTAGCAGCATTCAAGATTTCTGAGTTGACAAAAAGGAAAAACGCAGCCGAACAGGTAATGGAACATACTTTTTTCAGGGTGAAGTTTATGGGGAAAGAAAAAGCAAAAATTAAAAAAAAAAAGCAACAAACAAAAAGCTAAATTTTGTTACATACTGTACATTTGTTTAATAATTCTCTAAGTTGTATAAAAGCACACTACCGTTCAAAAGTTTGGGGTCACCCAGACAATTATTTTGTGTTTTCCATGAAAAGTCACACTTATTTACCACCATAAGTTGTAAAATGAATATAAAATATAGTCAAGACATTGACAAGGTTAGAAATAATGATTTGTATTTGAAATAATAATGTTTTTTTCCAGATACTCAACCTGCTCAAAGGAAAGTCAGTTTTATAGCTTCTCTAACCAGCTAAACTGTTTTCAGCTGTGCTAACATGATTGCACAAGGGTTTTCTAATCATCCATTAGCCTTCTGACGCAATGAGCAAACACATTGTTCCATTAGAACACTGGAGTGATAGTTGCTGGAAATGGGCCTCTATACACCTATGTAGATATTGCACCAAAAACCAGACATTTGCAGCTAGAATAGTCATTTACCACGTTAGCAATGTATATTAGATATTAGAGTGTGTTTCTGATTAGTTTAAAGTTATCTTCATTGAAAAAAACAGTGCTTTTCTTTCAAAAATAAGGAAATTTCTAAGTGACCCCAAACTTTTGAACGGTAGTGTAGATTTCTAAAAAAAAAAAAAAAACAACACACAAGTCAGTTTGACAAGGTCTTTATATACTACATATATAAATAAACTTAAAGTAATTCCACAACTTTTATAAATTACTGTCTCCATACAATCAATGTGGGGCCCCAACACGAAGTAGAATTTGAGGGAGTAAAAGCTCCGAACAATTTTAAAAGAATCATTCTATTTGGGCAATTCAAGACTGAAACAGTTCAGTGACCAGAAGAAGCCAGTGAGTTTGTATGAGTAAAATGAAGGAAATCATCAAATTATCAATGTTGTTACACTGAACAATTAATATCTAAAACCATTTGCCTCTACCAGACTACTATGTGGCATGTGTTTTACAAGGTAACTTTTAGTTAACCTATATTCAGTGATTTAACACCAGTCCATCATCTGTCATTTTCTGCAGCTCTTTCAACAAAGTTCACTCATGTTTTTATACTACCTGCCCAAATCCAAAGTTTGCATCTTTCAGATCTTTAAGAATGGCCCAACCAAGGAATAATTATGTTGGGGGTTTTTTGTTCTTTTTTTAACTTGATCTCTGATTGCACCAAGGACAAGTCATTTATTGAAGGCTTCTTCTGGACAAACATTACACTCAGTTATTCCTATCACATATACAGTATCGTCCACATTTTATGTTTGGAAGTCATCTCTGTATTTGCATCAGTTTAGTTTTCTGATGACTGATACATCACTTGATTAACTTCAACTTGAGTGAACTGCTTTTGGGTTTTGCAAAACCATATTTGCTTTAAGAAAAGTCTTCATTGGTAAGAAAAATAAGATACAACTTATAGTACAACAGATTACCATCGTCTTTCTGTTGTTCTTCATGTGTTTTACTGAGGTTAATGGCCTTGTTAAGACATGCTAGAGGTGGCGGTTGTAGTATATGGGCAGCTACACGACACACTACGTTGTGGACCCACGCACGCACAGGTGATATCAGCACATCAGGGGTATGTTGTACACTAACTAACTAACTAACTAACCTGCACTTATATAGCGCTTTTCTAGTCACAAAGACCACTCAAAGCGCTTTCACTAGTACTAACCCTCTACTCTAAGGGCCTATAGGAAACAGATGTCTAGGGACAATTTAGAACAACCAATTAACCTAACATGCATGTCTTTGGATTGTGGGAGGAAACCGGAGCCCCCGGAGTAAACCCACGCAGCACAGGGAGAACATGCAAACTCCATACAGAAAGGTTCCACCCCCTGCCAGCCTGGGGATTTGAACCAGGAACCTTCTAGCTGTAAGGCAACAGTGCTAACCACTGCACCACCGTGCTGCCCACCTGCCCAGTCTCTTGGTGCCCTACCTACTACCAGCAACCTACAGTCTGTATCACTCTCTCATGCCAACACCAATAAAGCTAAACTCAACACGTGAACATGTCTGCTCTCTTTTCCAGACATAACAATGGTGACAAGGATGACCCACGCAAAATTGAGAATGATGAGCCCTATTACGAAACTGCTGCCATTCCTCCCTTTACCTTATGAGCCACCTATGCCTTGGTCCCACTGGTATTATGGGCCTTTTGTAAAGTTCATAACCACTGCCGGCCTGAAACATGCTAGTGATGCTAAGCTAAAGGAATTGCTAATCCACTGCCTCGGCATCGAGGGATGGCATGTCTTCCGAATGCTTGGACCCACGGACACTTATGATGACTATGATGAGTGTGTCGGATTACTAGCCAGACATTTTGATGTTCCAGAGAGCATGATGACCTGAAGATGTGTGTTTTATCAGCGCCACAAGTGTGTGGGTGAGTTGATCCAGCAATATGTTGCCAATCTCCGCTGTTTGTCTGGTGTGTGAAGGTTTGGACACAAAAGATGAGTTTGTGCAAGACCAGCTAACGGAGCACACCACCAACACAAAGCTAATGATGGCGCCGTGAGGCCTGCCGCTAACTGAAGCAGTGGAAATAGCATCCCATCAAGAACTAGAAGCGGCTGTCCAGTTAGTATTGGAGCTAGTGGGCCTCAACCAGCATTCCCCAAATTCAGCTTTGCTGATACAAGCTGATGCCCCGACTGTTCAGCCCTGTGACCCCATGTCTCTTTACGATGAGCCTGAGATAGATATCATGGGACAGCAAGAAGCCACAGCATGCCCAGTGGTAAGCTCAGTTTCACCAATGACAGCCCAAGTCCCCTGCAACCAGTCAAGCTAGATGTGGTGGAAGTGTTCAGGTATGGACACATGAAAATCAGCATGGTAGGAACCATTACTCTGTCGGTTCGATGCGGGTCAAGAATCCTCGCAGCACTCACACTTAAAGTGACAATGGTTTCAACATCCTGTGATGTGATCTACTCCAAGAATTGGGCTTTTCCATCACTGATTACATGAGTCTCTGCTTGGCCACTGAAGGCCCGAGCCCGCTCAACTGAGATGCGCGTGCAGCCACTCCCTGCTTCACACCACACAATCAGCAGACCACAGAAGACTTGGAACTTCTCCTTGCATGGCGTAAGCCTCCCCGAGCTCCAACCTCACTGCAGGAGTTCCAGTCTGTGTCTACGCAGGACCCGGAGCTACAAAAGGAGTTTCAGACTGCATCCATGCAGGACCCGGAGCCACCATAGGAGCTCCAGACCACATCCACAAAGGATCTGGAGCTGGTCTTCACACACCACAAGCATTCTCGAGCTGCTGTCTCATCCCAGGAGATCTGGTTTACTGTCACACAGGACCCAGAAGGTGGTAATACCCTACCCTGTCAGCGGCAAGACCGACCTGCCTCTATGTCTTTCCCTGGACAGCTCATGTCCTCCACCAGACGAGCCACCAGACAATAGCCCAGTAATGGCGCCTTTCCCCGGCAGCGGGACGGAAGATCAATGACAGAAGCACCTCACGCAGCACAAGCCTCTTCGAGCAGCCGCATCACTGCAAGAGTTGCAAGCCAAAGCTGAACAGAACCGGCCACATCCCTCATCAGATGACACTCCAGCACTGGTGACTCCCCTAACAACAGGATTGCAGAGCGACAACAACATTTCATGAATAAGGAACGCTGAGCAGAGCGCCCTCCTCTCATGGTGATCAATTGGGTCTGGGTATGTCGACCCAATTGCTTATACAAGGTGTAATCCTTCTGGCTAACACCGACGCGGGTCATCGCTCAGCTAGTAAAGCCGCCTTCCTTCAGACTGATGGGCAATGATGTTACTCCTGCTGTCGCAGAAGGATGCCACCGTGTCCTGCTCCTGATCAACAGACTGTGACCAAGCTGGCCTGCCAAGACTGGGACTTTGCAGACGAATGGGTTGCAGCTCCAGCAGGACTCCTGCAAGAACCACCCGGCCCAGTACAGCCTAGGACCCACCTTGCACGAGTCCAATTAAGACCTATTCATCTTGAGGATTATGTTTCTTACTTAAAATACATTGATAGTCAGTGCATGGTCTGTTCAGTGGCTGAATAACCCACATGACCAAGCGGGCACACCAGCAGTCTACCCGACTGCCCAGTTAGAAATGTTATGGTTGAAAATGCTTTAAGTGTTGGGTTTCACATTAGCCAATATGCTAGTCTTTATACCGGCCCATTCAGCCTAGTCATATGTGTGTTTTGCTGTAGCTTCATATTAATCTGACAAGCTAACAAGTGCAGACATGGACAAAATTGTTGGTACCCCTCTGTTAATGAAAGAAAAACCCACAATGGTCACAGAAATAACTTGAATCTGACAAAAGTGGCAATAAATAAAAATTCTATGAAAATTAACCAATGAAAATCAGACAATGTTTTTGAATTGTGGTTCAACAGAACTATTTAAAAAAAAAAAAAAAACAAACTCATGAAACAGGCCTGGACAAAAATGATTGTACCCTTAACTTAATATTTTGTTGCACAACCTTTTAAGGCAATCACTGCAATCAAACGATTTCTGTAACTGTTAATGATACTTCTGCACCTCTCAGCAGGTATTTTGGCCCACTCCTCATGAGCAAACTGCTCCAGTTGTCTCAGGGTTGAAGGGTGCCTTCTCCAGACGGCATGTTTCAGCTCCTTCCACAGATGTTCAATAGGATTTAGATCAGGACTCATAGAAGGTCACTTTAGAATAGTCCAATGTTTCACTCTTAGCCATTCTTGGGTATTTTTAGCTGTGTGTTTTGGGTCATTATCCTGTTGCAAGACCCATGACCTGCGACTGAGACCAAGCTGTCTGACACTAGGCAGCACATTTCTCTCTAGAATACCTTGATAGTCTTGAGATTTCATTGTACCCTGCACAGATTCAAGACACCCTCTGCCAGATGCAGCAAAGCCACCCCAGAACATAACAGAACCTCCTCCATGTTGCACAGTAGGGACAGTGTTCTTTTCTTGGTATGCTTCATTTTTGTGTCTGTGAACATAGAGCTGATGTACCTTGCCAAAAAGTTCCAGTTTTGTCTCGTCCGTCCATAGGACATTCTCCCAGAAGCTTCGTGGCTTGTCAACATGCAGTTTGGCAAATTCCAGTCTGGCTTTTTTATGATTTGTTTTCAACAGTGGTGTCCTCCTTGGTCGTCTCCCATGAAGTCCACTTTGGCTCAAACAACGACGGTTGGTGCGATCTGGCACTGATGTACCTTGACCTTGGAGTTCACCTTGAATGTCTTTAGAGGTTGTTCTGGGCTCTTTTGCTACTATTCGTATTATCCATCCACTCCTGCAGCCACGTCCAGGGAGGTTGGCTACAGTCCCGTGGATCGTAAATTTCTGAATAATATGTACAACTGTAGTCACAGGAACATCAAGCTGCTTGGAGATGGTCTTATAGCCTTTACCTTTAACATGCTTGTCTATAATTTTCTTTCTAATCTCCTGAGACAACTCTCTCCTTTGCTTCCTCTGGTCCAGGTTTAGTGTGGTACACACCATGTCACCAGACAGCACAGTGACTACTTGTCACCCTTTAAATAGGCCAACTGACAGATTACAAGTTTGTAGACACCTGCGATGTTAGAGGACACATCTTGGTTGAACATGTCCCTATGATCACATTCTTTTCAATCTTTTCTAGGGGTACCATAATTTTTGTCCAGGCCTGTTTCATGAGTTTGTTTTTTAAAATAATTCTGTTGAACCACAATTCAAAAGCATTGTCTGATTTTCATTGGTTAATTTTCATAGAATTTTTATTTATTACCACTTTTGTCAGATTCAAGTTATTTCTGTGACCATTGTGGGCTTTTCTTTCATTAACAGAGGGATACCAACAATTTTGTCCACGTCTGTACATTCTTATGCCAGCCTTTTCCTTCTAAGCAAGCTAAATGAGCTAATATTCTAACGTTTTCAAGGGGTGAGTAAATGTAGTGCATGGGAAACTACACGATGCACTGTCCTACCAATGCACGCATCCACAGGAGACATCAGCATGTTAGGAGTATATTATATGGCTGCCCAGGGTCAGCCCTGTCTCTTGGCGCCCGACCTACTACCAGCAACCCACTGTCTGTGCCACTCTCTCATGCTCACACCAATAAAGCTAAGCTCAACACGTGGATGTATCCGCTCTCATTTCCAGACATAACAGCGGTGACTAGATGAAAAACAGTGATGGATATATACTTGAAGAGGAAAGATTCAGAATGGTATAAAATAAAGATAGCTTGAAAAGAAATGAAGCTCCTTACTCATCTTGTTTTGTTTTTTTTCCCCTACCTTATGTGAAAAAAAAAAAAAAAAAAGCTTCGGACTCACAATGTCAACAAACTCCTCCTTGTCCACCCTTAACTGCTCTGACTCACAAATGGTAAAATTGATGGTGATATCCTACAATGGCTTTCTTTGCCAGAGTAGGTAGGCAATTTGTTGTTTTAACAATGGGGTTGGTGGAGGTTATAGGGGTATTCACAAGTTTAGCATAATATTCAAAAGTATGAGTGTATATAAGGTATAAATTTAAAAAAAATGTATAGAAATATGATAAAAGGTGCTAATTTTAGAAGCTCAAGTTTTAAATTTGTCATGACTCGGCTGCACGGTGTCGCAGTGGTTTAGCACTGTGGCAGCACAGTTTTACCCTCGGCTGGGGGATTGCGGGGATCATGAGATCGTGGGTTCGATCCCAGCCCCCGACCAACAGTGAGCTGTGTGGAGTTTGCATGTTCTCCCCGTGTTGCGCGGGTTTACTCCGGGATTTCTCCGGTTTCCTCCCGCATACCAAAAACATGTAGGTTTAGGGCGCTCGCGCACGCAGCGACCAGCAGCCGGTGGCTTGTCACCAGACTGCAAACCAAGTCTACCTACGGGTACAAATAAGTAACAAAAAAAAAAAAAAAATGACTCAGTGCAAGTGAAGCTGAAATGCAGAGCTGCAAGAATGAACACTCAGACACAACGTAAAAGTTTGCCAGTTAATTGCGGAAAACTAAACCAAACACACAAATCTAAATAAATGTGCAAAACTAAGGAAAAGGGCAACACAAAAATGCACACTAAAATTACACACAAAAACTGGTGCCGCTGGAGCGCACGCAGCCTACGGGGAGAGAGCAGAAAGAGATGATTAGGAACAGAAGCTCTCGAAGGGGAGAATAATAATTGGACAGCACTCTTACTCGATGAGCTGAGGAGCCCGCCAGGCAACTCCTGCACGGACCAGGGGAACAGGGGGAAGACGGTGACCTGGGTGGACGTCCGGCACCAGTCTTCTTGGTCAGGTGAGCATGATCAGCTACGGAGCACACACCGGCGAGTGGCAGCAAACCTGAGAGACACAAGTAGAAGGCTTAGACATAGTTTCTGGTTGCAAACCCTAACGATCGAGCGATGGGTTCTACACATGCTGGCTCTTAAATACGCTAGGTCATCAGGACGCAGCAGGTGTAATCACACAGGTGTGACGGATCCTCCACAGCCGAGAAGAGAGGAACAGGAGGAGAGGGGGAGCACGCTTGCTTGATCATCACAAACTTAACCACAAATCCCAAATTTATGAAGAAAAGTTACAAATTTGCAAAGTGGAAACAAGTTGAACAGATTGGTGGTGGTGGTGGTGGTGGGGGGGGGGGTGGAATTATGAAACGGGGGGGGCATAAATTTCCAAAATGTGGGAAAAAGTTGCAAGTACAATAAGGGATAAGGGCCTGTACTTATATAGCGCTACTCTAGTTTCAAAGACCACTCAAAGCGCTTCACTAGCACAAACCCTCTACTCTAAGGGCCTATAGGAGACAGACATCTAGGGATAATATAGAACAACCAATTAACCTAACATACAGTGGGGTAAAAAAGTATTTAGTCAGCCACCAATTGTGCAAGTTCTCCCACTTAAAAGATGAGAAAGGTCTCCAATTTTCATCATAGGTATACCTCAACTATGAGAGACAAAATAAGAAAAAAAAAATCCAGAAAATCACATTGAAGGATTTTTAATGAATTAATTGGTAAATTCCTCGGTAAAATAAGTATTTGGTCAATAACAAAAGTTCATCTCAATACTTTGTTATATACCCTTTGTTGGCAATGACAGAGGTCAAACGTTTTCTGTAAGTTTTCACAAGGTTTTCACACACTGTTGCTGGTATTTTGGCCCATTCCTCCATGCAGATCTCCTCTAGAGCAGTGATGTTTTGGGACTGTCACTGGGCAACACAGATTTTCAACTCCCTCCAAAGATTTTCTATGGGGTTGAGATCTGGAGACTGGCTAGGCCACTCCAGGACCTTGAAATGCTTCTTACGAAGCCACTCCTTCGTTGCCTGTGCGGTGTGTTTGGGATCATTGTTATGCTGAAAGACCCAGACACGTTTCATCTTTAATGCCCTTGCTGATGGAAGGAGGTTTTCACTCAAAATCTCACAATACATGGTCCCATTCATTCTTTACTTTACACGGATCAGTCGTCCTGGTCCCTTTGCAGAAAAACAGCCCCAAAGTATGATGTTTCCACCCCCATGCTTCACAGTAGGTATGGTGTTCTTTCTCATCCAAACAGGACAAGTTGAGTTTTTACAATAAAGTTCTATTTTGGTTTCATCTGACCATATGACATTCTCCCAATCCTCTTCTGGATCATCCAGATGCTCTCTAGCAAACTTCAGACGGGCCTGGACATGTACTGGCTTCAGCAGGGGGACACGTCTGGCACTGCAGGATTTGACTCCCTGGCTGCGTAGTGAGTTTCTGATGTAGCCTTTGTTACTTTGGTCCCAGCTCTCTGCACGTCATTCACTAGGTCCCCCCATGTGGTTCTGGGATTTTTCCTCACCGTTCTCGTGATCATTTTGACCCCATGGGGTGAGATCTTGCGTGGAGCCCCAGATCGAGGGAGATTATCAGTGGTCTTGTATGTCTTCCATTTTCTAATAATTGCTCCCACAGTTGATTTCTTCACACCAAGCTGCTTACCTATTGCAGATTCAGTCTTCCCAGCCTGGTGCAGGTCTACAATTTTGTTTCTGGTGTCCTTTGACAGCTCTTTGGTCTTGGCCATAGTGGAGTTTGGAGTCTGACTGTTTGAGGTTGTGGACAGGTGTCTTTTATACTGATAACGAGTTCAAAGAGGTGCCATTAATATAGGTAACGAGTGGAGGACAGAGGAGCCTCTTAAAGAAGTTGTTACAGGTCTGTGAGAGCCAGAAATCTTGCTTGTTTGTAGGTGACCAAATACTTATTTTACTGAGGAATTTACCAATTAATTCATTAAAAATCGTTCAATGTGATTTTCTGGATTTTTTTTTTCTCATTTTGTCTCTCATAGTTGAGGTATACCTATGATGAAAATTGGAGACCTCTCTCATGTTTTAAGTGAGAGAACTCGCACAATTGGTGGCTGACTAAATACTTTTTTTTACCCCACTGTACATATGTTTGGAAATGCATGTGAGAATTTGAGTTTTTCCAACATACTGTATGTGTGCTATATAAATGCATAAACACAAAGGAATAGATAGATAGATAGATAGATAGATAGATAGATAGATAGATAGATAGATAGATAGATAGATAGATAGATAGATGTACTTTATTGATCCCAAACTGGGAAATTACAGTGTAACAGCAGCATGACAGTTGACAGCCAAACAACAGAAACACACACGACAGACAAAGGGATTACCCATGGAAAGTAAAAAAGAAACTAATACGACTACAGAATCTATATACATCATAGCTTAATATATGATGACCCGTATAAACACATGAATCATCCCATTGCACAAAGAAGGACTATCAGGAGCAGAGTGAAAATGTGAGGTACCAGTTAGTCTGTAAGGTGCAGTGTGGCAGCATAGCTATGACCAGAATACAACATCATAGTGAGTTATTGTACAGTGAAACTGCATGTGACAGGAAAGATTTCCTGTACCTGGCCGTTTGACAATGAAGCTGTAGTAGTCTACTTGAGAAAGTGCTTCGCTTCCTATCTAGTGTGTGGTGGAGGGGGTGATCAGGATTGTTCATGATGGATTGCAGTTTATTCAGTGTTCTCCTCTCCACCACTGTCTCAAAGGTCTCCGGTCTGAGACCAATTACAGAGCCAGCCCTCTTGATAATCTTGTCAAGTCTGTTGGTATCTCTGGCCCTGATACTGCTACCCCAACAGACCGCAGCAAAGAAGATGGCGCTGGCGACAACAGTCTGGTAGAAAAGCTCCAGCATCCTGCTGCACACGTTGAAGGATCTCAGTTTTCTCAGGAAATAGAGTCTGCTCATCCTGTTCTTGTTCCCAGCATCGGTGTTGGATCTCCAATCCAACCTGCTGCTGATCCTGACACCCAGATATATCTTTTACAGTCAACAGAATATAGACAATATGTTTCCAATGGAGGGATTTTTAATGGGTGATATGTATGCTCAGTTACGGTCCAGCATTTTAGTGAGAATTGCAATCTAAATAGAACACTGAAAACCAGTAAAACTATTATAAAGTATCATATATATGATAAAACACAGCATCATAGGAATTTAAAAGAGAATAGCAAGGCTGATTCACTCCAATACCAGTTTTGTTAAAGAGCATGGGCAAACATAGTTGAGCTTTATATTAGAATTTACCCATTTCTTTTGACAGAGAACTGACAAAAAAGTACTTCATCTACATTAAATTTTACTCTCTCCATGTAATCCATATATTGTGAAGATTAACTGTGCGTCTCTGGTCTAACTCATTCTCTTGACTGTTAAACTATAACTTTTCTATCTTTTCTGTCCCGTTTCTCTATACATAAGTTGTATCTGACTCTTTAAAAATCTTTTTGATTTTCCTGTTGAATCTCTTATCTTCCCCCTTCTTGTCTAGCAGTTAGGTAAGCAGAATGGATGTCTGCTTCCCTTATTGTGCCAAACAGATTTACTTTGCCAGAAGGAGCTTTGCTCATATTTGATATGTATGGTATATAAATAGTATTTATAGACTTCTCTTGTAATAACTTTAATACTTTATTTAAATTGTTTTACTTATGATGGCCCGACAGGGTGGTGGTGGGGACGGATAGGGAAGGTAATTGAAAAGACTTGAAATGGTCAAAAGGGGTGACGTATGAGGCGGTGAGGATAAGGAGAGGAAAAGAGAGGAACAAAAAGAGAGAACACAAAGTATCACAACTTAAACAAACAAACAATAAACAAATGGTTTCTGCTTCTGAAGAAGTCTCAACATGAGCCTGATATCTGCATCTGTAAGAGAGCAGAGATACATAGGTGTGTGTGCATGTGTGTGTGTGTGTGTGTGTGTGAGAGCGCACATGAAAATGAGTGTGTGCATGTAAGTGGTTTGCTAGGAAACATACGAAGGGGATGGCAGCAGCAGAACACCCCCCCCCCCGCCGAAACCATGAGCAAGTAAGACAGCGCCACCAATCCTTGAGGGTGCAGCCACAGCCCCCACAGAGCACAAATGTCCCGAAGCAACCAAACCCCATGACAGCCAGGCATCCGCCCCAGGAGGGACCGCCAGAGGAGGCCGGGCCACCAAGCGGCCAGTGTGGTGGACCCCCGTCCCTAGGCTGGCCAGTCCCCACCCACCAGCAGGACCAGTGCAAGCCTTAGGCCCCAACTACTGCAAGGCCACCCCCCCCACACACACACACACACAAACACACCCAGGCCAGAGACCTGGATCAAGCCCCATGGACATCCCCCCCTCACAGTGGACCCACTCCCACCCCACTACCCCAGACACACAGCCTGGGGGCCACTAGGCACCCACACCCAGGGGAGGTGGCAGCAAGGAGTTGGGAGCCCCAGGGAAGGCCAGTCCCACCACCCACTGGAGGGGGCCCACAATGTTTCGGATGGATTTCTTTTGAATTGCATTTCAAAACTTTTCTAATAGGTACACTGCTGTGGTTCTTGCAAAGTTTGTTCTAAGGTTCCCCTCAAAATATTGTTCAAACAAAAGCTAAAAATTAAAGAACTTATTTCATGAGCCAAGCCGACTTGGGGTTCCCCAGCTCGGTCTCAATCTCTCTGTGGGTTTTGGCTTCACCGTTTATCTGCATTTTGTGTATCTATCCCATCACCTTAGCCACTGCCTGACCGGCAGCTATTAGTAAGCTTCTATGATCTTTTTCCCACGCTGCTGACAGTCTGTCGGTCCAACCATGTCCCTCGCTCTCACCTCGCCCAGGTGTTCCCAATTTGTGTGGCCAGCAGCGTTTGGATTTAAGCAGCTCTTCACTATAGAAACGCCGCTGGGACATTATACGAGTCACACTACTGTTCTTCATGATGTACCGTCAGTCGTTGAAGGATTATGCTCTCCGAGAGACCTGGACTTTTTGGACTGCTCCTATTCATGAGTAGACTGTTAGCATTTCTCTGTGTGGTTAGCTTCTACGCTGGACTAGGAGCGTTTCTCCCCTGCAGTAATTCTGCTACGCTTCTGGTGGCGTTTCTCCCCGCAGCATGACTTCTACGCTTAAGCTTTTGCCCTATTTACGTTCCCCCCAAGTAGTTGCACTGCCCGTAGTCTTCCCTTCTCTCCCGAGCGCATCCATATTGTATTGTAACCTACTTGTTCATTCTTATTTGTGAACTGTTTGTCAATAAGTGTGTTTGGTGTAAACCTGCACGTAAATCCATCCTTCCTTCTTCTCTTCCGTGTGCAATGGAAGAGCACACGGAGAGTTTATGTCAACTTAAAAACATTTTTTCAACATATCAGTAGAAATACCATGAAATTCAAGATATCTGTGTGTGTACAGATAAAAGTTTTGTGGGGAGTTTCCATCACATAGAAGCTAGCATCTGTTTACGTATATGGTATGTTTTGGAAGTGAGAACTGCTGTAGTACTCAAACAGTTAAACAATCCAAATCTACAAATGTGTGGAGAGTGTCAGTTAAAATTTTTACCAAACTATTTATTTAATTATTCACCTGTTCATAGCCCTTGTGAAATGCACATTATGAAAGTCTTTGGAAACTGCTCACATGCTTTCCATGGTTTGATCTGAATAAACATGAATTTTTGTTTACTGATCATTTGAATTCTGTAAAAAAAAAAAACACATTACTCTAAATTGGCTGGCGCTCGGTAGTAAAATCACCTTGTGCCTTGACCTCTCTGTGGAAGAATAGTACGGAAAATATTCACAGTGTTCCTCATTTGTTTGGCTATATGAAAAAACATCTGCCATCCTTTGGTTTAGGTTAATTTATTGGTTTATTTGTCAGGGACCATGTACAGAAAAAAAACACAGGGTTGTGTTGGACTTACGGTTGACATTAAAGCAGTACATCATTCTAATCTATGTGTATAAGAAGCAGTGAGCTTAAAGTAGCAGTATGAAGAAGATCAAAATTAGAACTGACAAGGTATGTACCTTTATATGTGTATTTATTATAATTTTTTATGTGATGTGTTTAAACTTTTAACACAAGCTTTCAAAAACGTTTTTAAAGCACCAGAAATAAAATTACAAAGAAAAAAAAGCTCTTCCTACTATTTTTTCTGAAAAAAAATTAAAATAAAGTCCATGAGTTTACGTCAAAGTACTCCCAATACTCTTGCTTATGTATTGCAAATGTACATCTGCTGTTCCACTCAGGTAAGGCTTAAATGAAACACTGAGTTCAATATTCTCACTATTTTGAAAGAAAGGATCCCCTTTTTTCAGACATTTTTAATTGTTGATGCACAAATCAAAGGTGAAAGGATATAATAATGTAGGGAATAATTACTCAATTCAGTTCATTTTTTTATTTCAAATATGCAAAAAAAATGCAACTAATAATAATATACAATATAACCATACAGAGAATACAGACTGTAAAATACCATGAGAACTATTAACAATAATAACAATTTGACTTAATTTATATATCAGAAAAGTAGTGGAAAGAAGTAAAAAAAACTAAGTAAATCACACAGCTTCTCCTCCAAATCTAATTGCTGGAATTAGGAGATGCTTAGACTATATGAAGACATATTTTGATTTATTGTATTGAACTTTATGAAAATTACAGGTTGGGTTATTATTTGTCGTCTGACTTAAAAGAGCAGTGTGTGGGTTTTCTACATTTTAGTGGTGTTTTTTTTTTTTGGTGTGTGTGTGTGTGTGTGTGTGTGTGTGTGTGTGTGTGTGTGTGTGTGTGTGTGTGTGAACTTTACTAATTCTGCAAAACCCAACATTCCTGATAGAAATAACAACAGCTGTCACTGACACATTTTTGCATTGTAACTGGCTGTTCCAATTTTTTAACAACAAAAGCAAAAAAACCCCAAAACAGTATTTTGCAAAACTATACATTCTCATTTCTTTGGTTTTCTTCCTCCCAGCATTAAAGCTTCAACACAAACAGCCCAACATGTCACACAACTCCTCATCCTCTAACATGTACCACTGCTATGACTCAGAAACTGTAAAGACCGTTCTCAATGCCTTCATCACTGCAAAGACCTCCATCATCACTCCTCTGTCCATCCTCATCCTGTACCTGGGCTACCATCAATGGCGGCGGCAGCGTTCCTTCGCCAAAATGAGTCATTCTGATATTTTCACCTGTCATGTGGCAGCCATAGAGTTGTGGTACACTTTGGGAAACACGGTTTTCCTCTGTGGTCAGTACACTGGTGCCACAGTGGCGGTGAAAGTTGGATACTTGGCATCCACGATTGGCTTCCCTGGAGAGATCCTCTTTCACCTTGTGACATGTGTGGAGCACTACCTGGCTGTGGTCCACCCAGTCACCTATGTGAGGCTGAGACAGTCCGGCGGGGCCCTCATCAGAAACACCAGCATTGGGTTTATTTGGTTTCTGTGTCTTGGCTGGATCGGTGTAACGTACATGTATGTCCCTGACCTTCCTGACCTACATCCCGTATTTTATCTTGTTTGCGTGCTCCTTGACTATTGTCTCTGGCTGTAACCTTTCCATCCTCTGCGTACAGGTTCGCCCGGGGCCGGGGAACATGGGAGGGGACAGGATCGATCAGTCGAAACTGAAAGCCTTCTGCATCATCACATCCATTATGGTTGTTCTGGTGCTGCATTGTTTTGCCCAGATGTTTTCATTTGCTATAGAAAAATCAAGTCTACTGAGTTATGCTGACGGCTGTGTCGTACTGGTTTGTTTTAAATGGTTTAGTTTTCCCAGCTCTTTGATTTTGCCTCTGCTGTTCCTGCACAGAGCTGGGAAACTCATCTACTGCCATGGAAGTAATAAGGAAAGGCAACAATTGTAATGTATTTGAGAGAATTTCTGATCTATGTCAAAAGACATTTTTCTTATCTAAATCTACTGCAAGTAATACTGTGTATGAATTGTTATGGATTTTTTTCCATTATTGTCCATTCATTCTGTCCCCGCTAACATGTCCATGTGGACGTCACCATAGGTTTAATCTGGGTGTCTTATGAGTCCCATGAGGGTTTGTCCGCAGGTTCCATATTGGCCCCATCTGTGTTTGCCCACATGGACTTCACCTGTGGTACAGGTGAGCAGGTTTACCTGCTTTAAACACATTTGGGCCCAACATGGGTTTAACGTTGGTGAGCAGGTTTCAGTAACACTGGCACCATAGGCAAAATGGAGAAAAGGTCACAAATTAATGAGAAAAAAGAAAAGATTTTTAAGAAAAATGTGACAAATTAGCAAAAAATTTTTGAGAAAAAAGTCAAAATTTACTCGAAAAAAGTCTCAAACTTATGAGAAAAAACTGAAAATTTAGGAGATAAAAGTTAACAAGGAAAAAAAAATTGAAATTTGCATAAAAAAATTGTAAAAAAATGTGTAAAATTACTTGAAACAAGTTACAAAATCATAAGAAATTTCAGAAAATTTGCAAGGAAAAAGTCACAAATTTATGAGAAAAAAATTAGAAAAATTTGCAAATTTAAAAAAAGTAGCAAATAAATGAGTAAATAAATTGAAAATTTACAAGAAAAAAGTATCAAATTTATGAGAAAAAGTAAGTTGTAAGTAAGTTGTTCAAAATTTGCAAGAAAAGTGTTACAAATCCTACTGTTATAGGAAAAATTCACAAATTAACAAGAAAATGGCAAATTTACAAGGAAAAAAGGCACAAATGTATGAGAAAAAGTTGCAAGATTACAATAAAAAAGAGGATTACACACCCTCCATACAGCAAACCAGGAGGCAACTGCTTGGCTTGAGGACTTTGCATTCGCTAAATAATAATAATAATAATAAAAAAATGGCAAAGGTATGAGAAAGATAAAAAAAACTCAAAAAGTTAAATTTGCAAGAAAAAAGCCGCAATTTTAAAAGAAAAACAAATTTACTCGTATGAGAATAAATAAAAATGCAAATTTACAAGAAAAAAATGTTAAATTTATGAGGAAAAGTTGCACAGACGTGGTGGCTTAGAGGTAGCAAATCCGCCCCACAACCGTGAGGTTGGGGTTCAAGTCTCGGCTGGGTCATGCTAAAGACCATATAAAAATGGAACTTCCTGCTGTCCAGCTTGGTGCTCAGAAAAATTGGATTGGAGGAGGAAAATGTGGGTGGCAGTGGCTCAGAAGGTAGAGAGGGTCGTCCAATAACAAGAGGGTTGGCGGTTTGAATCCCGCGCTTCCCAGCCATCCTGCCGTTGTGTCCCTGGGAAAGACACTTTACCCACCTTGCCTCCAGTGTCCTTGACGCTGGGTATGAATGTGTGTAGATATTGGGTTGTGGTCTGAGAGGCCGTTGGCACGGATCAGCAGCCACGTTTCCATCAGTCTGCCCCATGGCAGCTGTGGCTACTGTTGTAGCTTACCACTATCAATGTCTGGAGTGAATGAATAATGGACTCACTTTAAGCTCTTTGAGATGCCACTTGACATGTAAAGCACCATATAAATATAATCTGTTTTTAAATTTTCAAGAAAACAGGAAATTTATGAGAAAATAAGCCTTGGACAAATCCACATGGGACCCATAAGACAGCTCAGTTTTAACTTTTGTTGGGCCCACATGGGCATCCTGGCTGGACTCTAATTATAAGTGACATGACACCCAGGACTTTTCCCATGAGACAGCGAGGATACAGGCCCAGCCTTGAACACTGCTGACTCAGTGTTCTCAAAACAATGCTTATCTGTTTGGTCAACTGTATTAAAACTCTCTGCTCTGTTCTTGGACTTTGAACATTTTACGCTGGACTGCCTGCGTGCAGCGCTGCATGACCTTTTCCTTTCTTGGCCAAGATGTAAATAAATAACCAGAAAAAGCAACTTTGGCTCTGAGCTTGATTTATTCATCAGATCAATTAGGGAAATGTATTGATATAAAGAAAATCCAAGACAGTATCTATAAGGCATTACAGTGGAATGGTGGTTAGGACTGTTAACTTACAGCTAGAAGGTTCCTGGTTTAAATTCCCAGGGTGGCAGGTAGGGGGGGGGGGGTTAAAAATAGCTATGGATGGATAATCTTGAAATACTTGGAACTCAAAGCGGTTCAGTGATCCCAAAACACCATTAGTGGACTGAGTTTTCAGCGTACTAGAAAGAATAAAGTATGCGTGCATTGTTAGGCAAAATCCTGGCTTGTCTGGTGAAATTTACCGCCAGATGCACAAACTAAGATGGCAAATGGAGAAACAACCGGGAAAGACCTGAGAAATGCGCCATGAAATAATTTACATATAATTGACATGACACGCTCACCATACGAAAAGAAAAACAATTTAGGAACACGACGAACGTGAGGGCCTTACAACACCCCTCTTGGTACCATGCAGCAGCACCGTGACGTTAGCAGATGACAGCCAAGCTAAAACAGCGGCAGGAAAAAACAACTCCTGTCACACCCAGCCCAACAAAGGTGCCTGTATAGTGTGAACGAGCCAAGAAGACGCCCCAATGCACTCTATATTTATTAATCATTAAAAATTCTTAATAAATATATAAATTCTAACTTTCCTATTTAGGTACAACTGTCCACTAGATGGTGCTAAAAGCTCACTGTCCGAATAAGTTAACAAATCAAAGAAGTTGTCATGTTCAAGTAAGTGCACGCCCCCTCCTTCCTGTTTAGGATTCCCCGACTCCTCAGGTAATCAACACACCTGTGTGATTAGACACACCTGCTGCTACTTCCTTGCCAGCGCATAAAGAACCATCAAGCGGAGGCTTCAGCGCTAGCTTGTAGGGTAAACTGCCTGCTACGTAGCAAGTAAGTTACTTTATTGTGTCAGAGGATTTATGCTGAATTCCTCTCTCTTCTTCTCTTCACAGGTTGGTGCCATCGGTGTGGTGTGTCTTCGGGGATTGTTGTGCAGTCACCTGCTCCACCATCCTCATCCCACCTCGGCTACCTGTCTCCACCTGGTCAGACACCACCCAGCTCCTTCTCCTCTCCTACTCCCAGCCAGCTTCACCCTGCTGCTTCGTCAATTCCTGCTGGATCTCTCTGTCGGGCTCTCTGCTCCACTCATGTAAGTGGCAAATTTGTCTTTCCTCTTCCCTTTCTCCCTCCTCATATTAATTTGTTCTAATCTCTCCCTATAGGCCTAGTCTTCCTCTGGCGAGTGACAATTTCCTTAACTGTGCTCCACATTTTGAAATTAATAAACTGTGCAAACTTTGCTTTTCTGTGTCGAGTGAATTTTTCTCTGGTGTGGTCCCTGCATGTGAGCTTACTAGTCTATCAATATGACAGAACGAGCCAGCCATAATGTAAGCTCAGCAGGGGCTGCATCAGTGGAACACTCCGCTCTCCACCGCCTCAACGCTACAGAGAGGAAGATGGCCGTGCTCACGCAGCAGCTGGAGACAATTACGCAGCAGCTGAGCATGGTCGCCGAACATTTGACCCACAAATCTTGCCCAGGTCCTTCCACTCCAACTGCTGCTCCCGTTTCTTCCACCGTTCGCTGAATAACTTCAGTTCCCTCACCTGCCCCGTACGCAGGGGAGGTGTGGAAATGCAAGGACTTTTTGTATCATGTTCAGCTTTATTTTGGCCAGGTGGGCGGGAAGTACCCAGACGATATTTCCAGAATTCATTTTATGACCCTCCTGCGGTAGGACAGAGCCCTTAGTTGAGCCCAATCTGTCTTCTACAGTCCGGAGTGCCCCAATTATACATTTGATCATTTTGTTTCTGAATTTTCCAGTACATTTGACTGAACAGAGAGTGAGGGCAATATCATGAGCCACCTTCTGTCTCTCCGCCAGGGAAGTTGGTCTGTTGCTGATTTTTTGGTGGAGTTTAGGGTCATCGTGACAGATTTTGGATGGAATGACGTTGTGTTACGCAGCAGCTTCCTCCAGGGTCTGAACGCCAACCTCCATGACGACCTGGCGGTTCACGTTCAGTGAAAGCCCAGTAGGCTAACTGAGCTTATCTCCCTAGCCATTAGCCTGGACAATCGGTTAAGGGAGCGGGCCACCGAACGTAAGGCTTCCGGTCCCTCGGGGACCCAGTTTTGCCGCTCCCTGCAGCCCCCCCGCAGGAGTTAGAGGCAGTGCTACAGTGCGTCACCACCGCCAACCTAGCTTCCTGGAGCACCCACCTACAATGGATTGAGTATGCTCATAACACCACCGTGTTATCTGTCATAGGCATGTCTCATTTTGAGGCCTCTCTGGTCTACAATCCCCCGCTGTTTCATTCTTCCGTACGAGCCCACCTGAGATGCTGCCGCCAGTTGTGGAAAGCTACCCAGACCGCGCTGCAGCGCACGGAGGAGCGCAACACCACCATCGCCAATCGCCACAGTACACCAGCTCCACCCGACTGGGTTGGTCAACAGGTATGGCTCTCAACTAAAAACAGCAACCTCAAGGCTGAGTCAAGGAAGCTCTCTCAGTGGTTTATTGGGCAGTTCGCTATCATTCATACTGTGAATCCTGTGTCTGTGTGCCTAGCTCTCCCCCCTCCCTCCGCATCTGCTCCACCTTTCATGTCTCTCAGGTGAAGCCGTTCTGTTCAAGCCCTCTGTGCCCTCCTCCCAAAACGCCACCTCCACCAGTGGTGATGGCGACCCAGAGTGGAAGGTCAATGTCATCCTGGACGTCTGTCGCCGGGGTCACGGTCTACAGTACCTGGTGGACTCGGAGGGTTACGGCCCTGAGTGGAGGTTCTGGGTACGTCCCTCCTTCATGTTGGATCCTCAGCTCATCAGGGACTTCCACCAGACGCACCCGGGTAGGTTAGATCGGTCGCCGAGAGGCGCCACATGGGGGGGAGTACTGTGATGATTCGTTCTGCCTGCCTGCTACCTGATTCTCCACAGCTGCGTGCACACCTGCTCTCTCTCATCAATAGAGCTATTTAAGACATGCTTCCCACAGGTCAGCACGGAGTCGTCTTTCTCCCTGGTCTGATGAGACCAACGCACCACTTCGTCTACTTCCAGAGTTTCCTTCTCTTCATTGTTGTCCTCCAGAGATTCCTCCTCTTCATTGTCGATCTCCAGAGAAGCCTGTTTTCCCTTGTCGTTCATCTGGGAGTGCTCACTCCCCCACAACAAGTAAGCCATCTCCTACATCACTATTCTATGCTCTGCTCTCCTGTGCACAGGCTGAAATCCGTGGCATCGGACTTCTCCCTCCTGGCGGCAGACCGTGCCCACACTACACCTCTACAACTCCTCTACGGTGCTCTGCTCACACTGGCTGTTACATTTACACATACACGCACGCACACACACACACACACACACACACACACACACACACACACACACACACACACACACACACACACACACACACACACACACACAGACACACACACACACACACTTATTAAACAAAAAAGATAATTGAGTTATTTGACTCAAGATGAACTCAAGATATTGAGTTCATTTCAAAAATCTTAGAAAGAGTTGTTGCTACGCAATTATTTGACCATCTGGTTCCAAGGTTGTCATAGCCAGGAGCGGCACTGGGGTTAAGCTCCCAGTGCTCACAAAATGCTCCTTACGGCATGCGTCTCGAAAAGCCTCTGACAACCAAGTCCAACTCCTAGCCTGCCCGTGTGGGTTAGTCTCTTAGCCCGGCGGAACTGCTTTTACTAATAGGAGAAGGGGCGAGGGCGGATCTCTGGCGCCTTAAAACCAGATGCTTCAGGTAGATGGTGGCTCATCAACCTGGGAAGGTAGCCCATCTAAGGGAAGATAAACCCTGATTTCAAACCTCCGCTGCCTTGCGGCACACCCGGTCATGGGAAAGGCTTCGGGAGTCAACCCTGAGGAAAAATCCGGAGTCGGAGTACCTAAGGCAGTTCTCTGTTGTGCTCAACATCGTTCTGGCAGCTCCTGCAACGGCGCTGGTGCCAAACTATAGCAGCCCTGCTGTTCCTTTGGATTCATCAGTGACGTGGAGAGGGGGGACATGCTGCATGGGTAACATCTTGTCCTCCATATCTTCCTGCCCAGGCTTGAATCCTACCAACACCCAATGCTGGAAGGTAGAACACCGGTGTGCATCGGCCTGTTCAGCCACAGGCGGTGCTGTTCCAGCAGAGTAGACGTTTAGGATTCTCTTCCATGGTCATCATAGACCGACGGAAGCCGACGAGGGAAATGGTTTACTTGAAGAGTTTCAATCTGGGTTTAGAATCCATCATGGTACTGAAACAGCCTTAGCAAAGGTCACTAACGACCTCCTCATCGCATCTGATAATGGACTGGTTTCTATACTTGTCCTTTTAGACCTTCGTGCAGCTTTTGATACTATCGATCATAATATTCTATTTGATAGATTAGAACACTATGTTGGACTTAATGGAGCTTTGTTGCAGTGATTTAGATCTTATTTATCTGATAGGTTCCAGTTTGTTCATGTCAATAATGAGTTTTCTTTCAACTCAAAGCTTAGTCATGGAGTTCCACAGGGATCTGTGCTAGGCCCTACACTTTTTAGTTTATATATGCTTCCGTTAGGCAACATTATTAGAAAGCACTTTATACATTTTCATTGTTATGCAGATGATTCACAATTATACCTGTCAATGAAGCCGAGATGATAGTAATCAATTAGCCAAGTTGGAAGCCTGTCTTAAGGAAATCAAAGCTTGGATGACTTGTAATTTCCTGAAGGACAAGCTGCTGTGCGCAGGGGTGGACCAGCACCTGTCATCATGGATCCTGGACTACCTCACTAACTGGCCACAGTTTGTGAGAACCTGAGATTGTGTGTCTGACACGATCCTCGGTAGCACGGGGGCCCCCCAAGGAATGGTTTTGGCTCCCTTCCTGTTCACCCTTTATACTGCAGACTTCTCACACAACACAACACACTGCCATCTACAGAAGTTCTCTGATGACTCTGCGATCGTCGGCCTCATCTACAGTACAGAGGACTTATCCAGGACTTTGTGGACTGGTGCCATCGGAACTGCCTCCAGATCAACGCGAGGAAAACTAAGGAGTTGGTGGTCGACTGCCACAGGCAAGGACAACCCCTCACAGCACCAGTAAACATCCAGGAAACAGACATTGAGATGGTGACATCCTACAAGTTCCTTGGTGTTCATCTGAACAATAAACTAGACTGGTCACACAATACTGATGCACTCTACAAGAAGGTACAGCGCAGGTTGTTCCCACTGAGGAGGCTCAGGTCTTTTGGTGTACAAGGGGCGCTGCTGAAGACATTCTATGACATGGTGATGGCATCAGCCATCACTTCTGGAGTGGTCTGCTGGGGCAACGGCATTACAGCAGCCGATAGGAAGAGACTGAACAAACTAATCAAGAAAGCTAGAATTGTTCTGGGGAAACGCCTTGACCCAGTGGAGGAGATAGGAGAGAGAAGGATGGTGGCTAAACTGTCACCTCTGCTGGAGTCCGAGTCCCACCCTATGCAGGACATACTGAACGCACTGAAGAGCTCATTTAGCAGTAGACTACGTCATCCTAGGTGCACAACCGAGAGGTTTTGCAGGTCCTTCCTACCTACGGCTGTCAGACTGTATAACTTAAGCAGGGCTGCTCGCAGAAATAGTAAGAAAACATGACGACCTAATAGTATTGAATGCAAAAGACGCAACAGACTTACACAAATGGTCTCCTCCAGTATACAACTAGGACAATATCAGTCGCTACGGAGGGTGACGGTATGTATGCGTACATATTCATACTATGTAGAATAACTAAGTAGACGGTTATGCTGTTTATTCCATCTTGCTACAATGCTCCGCACTTTGTATATATATTAATATATTTATGTGTATGTATGTATATCCACTGCTCTTATTTATATTTTTCACATCTTCTTAACCTGTTGAACTCCGGGATTCCGCGGGCCGTCACGTCTCTGCGTCATAGTGCATCTCAGTGCATGCTGAAAAAAAAAAAAATAAAAGCTGCATTTCCGTTCTTCCAGTACAGACACAGCTGCAAACAAAAAGCCAAAGGAGTGTTTGGTTTAGATTTGATTGACCTCTCATTCGATTAATAAGAGCCTTGAATTGGGTTTCTGAAAACTTGAAAAGCCAATGACTGAAAACCTAGCAAGAAGGACCTGCTTACCAACGACCATGAATACAACGAGCCAGTTGAAGCAGAGAAGTTCGACGATTAAAAGCGTGTGTCCCCATGCGTAAAATCTTTTTTGCCTAAGCCGCCGGGTGACACACATTGAGACCTGTGTGTAACGGTAGCGTTAACCACTCTCAGCCATTAGCCAGTCTTTTTTTTATTACTACTGTTCTTATTTGTTTTGAAAAATGGTTTGCAAAAACCGCAAGCATGGAAGCGGAGATGGTTTGACCGGGTCGGGTGACCAGAACCATGAGTCCGTAACAACCGGACCAGCTTCATGTTCATCTGACAATGAGGAACAGATGTTCGCCATCGACACTGCTGTTGTGGACAGGTAAGTGTTATAAGCTAAATTATTCTTTATCAATGAAAATAGTAATAAAAATGACTTTTGACCAATCGGTAATTACAATGGTCGGTCATGGCCATAAGTTTTTTTGTGTGCTGAGCTCCTCTGTAGTGGGGGGGAGTTGTTTTCCTCTACATTGCAGATATTTTAGTGTAATTTTTATTGCACTGTAGGTTATGTTTTCTTGTAAAAAAAAAAAAAAGGCCACACATTTTTTACGTGGCATGTTTTTTTGTGTGTGGGGGGCTTGTTTGTTCATTCATTCATTCATGAATGAACACACCCCCCCCCACAGCCCTGAGTGTCACCTTTCATTAGAGTCCAAGATGAAGCTTTTATGTTGAAGCATTCAAAAGTTATAGACGTTTTTCCAAACTGTGCCATTTGGCAAAGTTTGGCACAGTTCAAAAACGCCTGGGAACAACCTGAGAAAAAAGCTGTGTAATATATTCATTTTTTGTGGTATTGTTACAAAATTTTGACCTCAGCTTGATAACACTTGGGTCTACATTTCTGTTGCATTTTCCAACCAGTATCTGACAGCTGTGTGTTATTTGCAAGCATTTGTATCTAAAAAAAAACACCCAGGCGAACTTTATTTTCTTGAAGTTCAGTATGTTTAGATGACTGTTACTCAGTGGCAGGAATACTTAGAGAGATTATGACTGTTTTGCCAAATAATTCAAAGTGTTTTCTTTTAAATGAGGCCAACCCCATGAAGATGCTGCAAAGGGTTGAAGAACAGCTTTTGACTTACTTTGGGCACGTTATTTTAGGCGTTTTTAGGGAAATTGACCAGATTTCAATAGGTTAATTATTCCTCTGAGTGTTGCTATCCCTGTGCTGTTGCAATCCTGGAATTTCCCCATTGTGGGACTAATAAAGGCTTATCTTATCTTATCTTAATTTCCTGCTATTAAATTCAGATAAGACTGAAGTCATTCTTGTTGGTCCAAAAAAACCTTAGAAATACCTTTCCAAATCAAACTTTCAGTTTGGATGCGGTTACTCTTTCTCTTAATAGTTCTGTAAGGAACTTTGGAATTATTTTTGATCAAGATCTATCCTTCAGTTCACATATTAAATTTGTTTCTAAGACTGCCTTCTATCATTTGCGTAATATTGCCAAGATTAGGAGCATCTTGTCTCAGAGTGATGCTGAGAAACTGATCCACGCTTTTGTTAGCTCGAGATTAGATTATTGTAATTCTTTATTATCAGGTTGTCCTAAAACATCTTTAAAAAGTCTTCAGCTGATCCAAAATGCTGCAGCAAGAGTTTGAACAGGTACTAGAAAGAGAGATCATATCTCTCCGGTTCTGGCCTCCCTTCATTGGCTTCCCATAGAGTTTAGAATTAAGTTTAAAATCCTTCTTCTTACTTACAAAGCTCTAAACAATCAGGTTCCTTTTTATTTAAAAGATCTGATACTACCGTTTTATCCTAACAGAGCACTACGCTCCCAAAATGTAGGATTACTTGTAATACCTAGAATCTCCAAAAGTACAATGGGAGGCAGAGCCTTCAGTTATCAAGCTCCTCTCCTGTGGAACCAGCTGCCAATCTGGATTCGGGAGTCAGACTCGATCTCTGTTTTTAAGAATAGGGCTAAAACCTACCTTGTTGATATAGCCTACAGTTAGGGAGGGATCATGTGTTTCTGAACCCTCCCTTAGTTATGCTGCTAATAGGTTTAGTCAGCCGGGGGACCTCCAGTAATGCACTGGGCCTCACTCCTTTCTTCACTCTCAATGAAATATTTTTTTTTGCTGGTCATTAACATCTGTTTGTTCTCTCCCATAGATTGAGTCCCCATCGTGCTGTTTGGTCTCTACATGTCTGTTCTTTTCATCTTCTCTGTCCCCTCACCCCCCAGCCAGTCACAGCAGATGACTGCCCCTCCCTGAGCCTGGTTCTGCTGGAGGTTTCTTCCTGTTAAAAGGGAGTTTTTCCTCTCCACCGTCACCAAGTGCTTGCTCACAGGGGATCGCCTAATTGCTGGGGTCTTTCTGCAACTGTGGGGGTCCTCGCTACAGTTGAAAGTGCTATGAGATGACTGTTGTTGTGAAATGGCGCTATATAAATAAAGTTGAATTGAACTGAATTGAATTGAATTGAATTGGAATTGAGTTTACTTTTGAGTTTGTGTCTGCTTACTGGGTCCCTAAACACGTCACTTCGAGGGTAAGCGGTCCATTCTTTTTCAACTAACTGAAAGGGAACTGTATTAATTCTAAAGAATTAACATTAAGAAAATACATAATTTTGTAGATTTCTCATACAAATCAATACAGTTGCTAATAATTGTTTAATTAATATACTAATGAGTTGCAAAATAAATTATATAATCTATTCCCTACATTGCTCATATTTAGTCTTTATATGATTGTAACTGTGATGATAAGGAGAGCCTGTTCCCCTTCCCCTCCTGTTTCTGTTTTCCTGCTCCGGAGGTTGAGCACACCTGCGTGATTGCCCACCCGCTGCATCTGATGAGCCACTGCATTTCATCGCTGGATCGTCTGCGTTTGCAGCCACGTTTTAAATTAAGCTTCTGTCTTGTCATTTGTATTACCTGAACTCATACCTTGTTTCTCCTGCTCCTCAGGTTGCTGCCACCCACAGGTGTGTTCCCGGAGCTGATCACGGTCGCCTGACCAGGAAGATCACAAAGTCCACCAAGGTCTTACCTTCCACCTGCCCCCGGTCCTTGCTGGAGTTCCCTGCTGGGCTCTGCTGCTCAAGTTGTAAGTGTGCTTTCCTGAATTATTCTTCCTTTTAAGAATCTGTCCCTTATAACCTCTGTCTGCTCTCTCCCGTAGGCTACGTGCGCTCCAGGGGGCACTCGTCTTGTCTAAGAAATTGAAGTTGAAGTTTATGTGTTTCGTTTTCTTGAGTTTCTGCACTTTTATTTTCTGTTGTGTTTTTCAATAAAATTGTGAAACTTTTCATTGGTGTCTGAGTGATCATTCTGGCAGCTCTGCATTTGAGTCTAACCCTGCTCCAAATCATGACAGTAACTCTAAAAGTAAAATCTATAAATAAGTTAATCCTTTATTAGTCCCACAATTGGGAAATTCCAGGTCTCATAAGTGTGCCTTTTGTCATTGTGTATTTTACTTTTGTCATCCATCCATTTTCTAAACAACATTAAAATCTATGTAGATTACTGTCTTTCATTTATGTGTTGTTTTAAAAAATTGAGTTCTTACCGCAAAATTCTCATAAAACTGTGAAAATGCAGAAACACCTTTGACGATTTCAATTATTGAAGTATTGCCTTTCAACCCTAACCTAACTTGCATGTTTTTGGCATGTGGGTGGAAACCGGAGAAATCCCGGAGTAAACCCATGCAGACATGGGGAGAACATGCAAACTCCACACGATCTCTGTTGGTCGGGCGCTGGGATCAAACCCAGGATCCCTCGGCCAAGAGTGAGTTGCTGTGCTGCTGCAGTGCTAACCACTCCGCCAACTGCGCTGCCTCTCGCCCAAAGATGCTGGGATAAGCTAAAGCCCCCCCGCGACCCGAAAAGGATTAAGCAGAAGAAGATGAATAAATGAATGAATGCCTTTCAATCCAAATCTTGAAAATTTATGGTCAAATTAGTATTCTTGTTGAAAATTAATCAAATGGTGAGTACATTGCCACCCAAACTTAAAATGTCTTCCCATCTCTTCCCATCAGCTTTGCATGAGTCTTTCAGTTCAACTACAGAATGAAGTGTGACATGATCAGTATACCAACTCCAGTGTATCAAAATAGCAGTTAGTATTATTTAACTGAAATTATTTGTGCTTTATTGATTATTTATTTTTCAAGTTTATGCTGGTTGGAAGTTTTATGGCTTAAATGGTTTTCTTTATTGATGTTGGGTTAGATTTCACCAAAGTAAATTTCACTGTATCTTATTACACAGTGACAATAAACCAAACTAACTATCGTATTGGTGATTAAGCGTTTGTGTTCCAGTGACATCAAAAACATGACTATCACTAACTAACTAACCTGCACTTATATAGCGCTTTCCTAGTCACAAAGACCACTCAAAGCGCTTTCACTAATACTAACCCTCTATTCTAAGGGCCTATAGGAAATAGATATCTAGGGACAATTTAGAACAACCAATTAACCTAACATGCATGTCTTTGGATTGTGGGAGGAAACCGGAGCCCCGGGAGTAAACCCACGCAGCACAGGGAGAACATGCAAACTCCATACAGAAAGGTTCCAACCCCTGCCACCTTGGGGATTCGAACCAGGAACCTTCTAGCTGTAAGGCAACAGTGCTAACCACTGCACCACCGTGCTGCCCACAATTTTTCACAATTTTTTTTTTCCCTCTGTCATGTTGAAAGTACAAGAATTACTGTGTAGTTCCTAAAAACTGCCAAACTTTTTCACCATATTCAACTACTAGTGATGATTAAAGTAGAAAAAAACAAGATAGCAGTTAATGTATGTTATCATTTAGCACCATTTTGTTCACTAAGCAAAAACAAACAAACAAAAAAAAAATCAAAAACAAAATTAAAAGTCAAGCACCACCATAATAAATACTGGCATTTAATTAACAGGTATTGTAAACAACCTTAACTCTATCAAAATCAAATAACTAGTTTACTTGGTTTAATTGTCTCAAATATGTATGCACACAGTAAAATAATGGAACTTAAATGATTCTTCAAACAGCTCTGCAGTTCTTCAGAGTTTATTTAGAGGATGGTCTCATACCTTATGTGTTTTTTTTTTTTTTTTTCAAAGAACTGGGTTGTCCATTTCTGCTTAAGTTTTATGGAGGCAGAATACTGGGAATTTCTGAAAACAGTTCTTTGAACAACCTCTTGCTAAGAGGTTACTTATGGAACACTAAAGGGTTCTTGTCTGGCGTCATAACAAAGAATCTTTGAGATTTCCAATGGACAATCAGAAGAAAAAATATATCTTTCAAGATGTCAGGTTTTTTTTTTTTTTGCTTTTTTTTTAATTCTGAAGCAGTAAGCAACTCGTGTGGAAAGCAATTGGTATTGAAATTAATCAACCCTACAAACACAAAATAATTTCAAATAGAATGGCTATTTTGTATTTTGCAGCTAATTACAGAGTTGATTTTTAGTGAGCCCTGCCTCTGCAGCTTTGTTGATGTTTGTGGCAGCCCTGATTGCAGATTTCATTGACGTTTCAATCCAGGCATGTGGGAAAGCTGTGTGCTCCCCAGCAAAATGTACCCTGCTTTCATTCTTGAAGAGCTCCTTCGAGTAGTCAAAGTGCTGATAGGGTGAGAAGAGAGCAAAGGCACCAAGGCTGTAAGGATCCAAGCTCCACTTCTTCACCACCACTCCAGTGCAGAGTTCATACACCTTTGATCCATGAATCTTTGCTAAATCTCGCAACGTCAGGTCTTTGAGGTCTTCATCGCTCGCACCTTGGAAGAGGCGTGAGTCGTCAGCCCATGTGTAGGAAGCCAGGAGGACACCAATGGACTCATTGGTTGGGAATGTATGGCTTGGGTAGTAGATGTAACGGGAGGGACAATCCGTGATGGTCTTTCCTCCATGGATACCGTCATCCTCCCAAAACCTTCTCTTAAAGGTGAGGATGATCTTAGTAGAGCTTTCGTAGTGGACTGCCCTCATGGCCTCCATCTTTCTGGTGCTGAGGGCTGGACTGAAAGTTATGAAGAGAGCTGCTTTGGCCGTGGTTGTGACCAAGACGGCATCAGCACTAATGCTCTTTAAAAGTGACTTTTGTTCATTCTGATACCACACAGTTACACCCTGAGATGACTGCTGAATTTCTTTGACCTTGGAGTTGAAGAAGATGGGGACGTCAAGGGTGGAGAGAAAGGCTTTTGTGAGGAGATCCATCCCACCAGTTATTTCATCATACCTTAAATGAAATGAAATTCAGGATGTCAAAACCAACAGGATACCTATCAAATATACCAAAAATGTAACAAAAGTTGTAACAAAAAAAATCAGAAATGTCATTCGTCAGTGTCAAGCTAAGCTAATGATTGCTATAAATCCAAGCTAATGAATCACTTTGGCTGAAAGTCAGACTTTCTTTTAGGTCCCTACATGACTAATGGTGTAAATGACTTGTAGTGAAGAAAACAGCATCCAAAAATTTGTGACCCATTGACAATTAAATTAACTGACAGTTACATGCATCCCCTACCCTACAAATGTGTTAAACAAAGAACTGCAATAACTTCATTTATTTTAAAGTTTTTTGAAAAAGTAAATTCTTTTGAAACAAGCATGTCAAAACCATCTATTTTCTAGCTCACAAAAGGATATATTTCTTGATTTATTTTATTTAATATGCTTACTACTACCATTTTAATAAATTCACCTTCTTTTTGTAAACCTTCATAGGATGTTACACCAACAAATATGCAAATTTCAAATGAATATGTTCTAACATATTTGAAATATCCCCTTACTTAACTCTCACAAAACTTAACCTCTTGCACTCCGTTGTTCCGCGGGCAGGCAAGTCTCTGCGTCCTAAGGCGCACGAGAGCGCACTCGTGCGCCCTCGTGCGCATGACGCATGATAAGGAATTGATGGTGGTGGTGTAGGTGGTGTGGCCTCCAAGCGCCACTGAAAAAAAAAGCTGCAAACACAGCCGCGAACAGATTAGTTCATCTGACTGACCTCTCATTCGACTAATAAGAGCCTTGAATTGGGTTTCTGAAACCTTGAAGAGCCAATGAATGAAAACCTAGGAAGGAGGACCCGCCTCCCAACGCTTTGAATGCAGTGAGCCAATTGAAGCAGAGAAGTTCGTGAGCTGTTTTTTTTTAAGGCTGGGTGAAGACTGGCTGCTGCAGCGGATCAAAAAAGGACACAGGAAGAGCTCCACAGACCCAGCAGCATGGAGACCATCCACAAATGCAACCTGTGTGACAGGGAGTGCCATTCATGGATCGGCATGTTCGGCCACAGGCGGTGCTTATTTTGTATTGGTTCCAGCAGAGTAGACGTTATGATTTATTCCATGGTCATTATAGACCGACGGAGGCTGACGACGAAGGCTGAGTGACACACACGCCTTCGCCAGTCTTTTTTTAATTACTACTGTTATTTGTTTTGAAAAATCGTTCGCCAAAAACCGCAATCATGGAAGCACAAAACCGCAATAATGGAATTATGTTTTGATCGAGTCGCGAGACCAGAACCAGAGCGGACCAGCGTCGCGTTCGTCTGACAATGAGGAAGACAAGTTCGCCAAGACTCCACTGTGAAGAGGTAAGGTGTTATAAGCTAAATTATTCTCTATCCCTGAAAATTGTAATCCAAAATGACTTTTGACCGATCAGTAAATTACAGCTGTGCGGTTCACGAAATCTGAAGTTCGTGCGCCGCGGTACAAGGGGTTGCTCGCAGTGTACAGACTGTGAACGCCCACCCCCCACCCCCGCTATTCTTCTGCAGCGAGGGGGGGGGGCGCGGTGATTGCACTGCTGTCCTACATCACCACATAAGGCTAATCCGTTGTGTAGCGATGGCTGAAGTCCATCCTCTGCAGCGAGCGGGGGGGGGGACAACCCCCCCCCCACACACACACAGTAGCAAGGGGGGGGGAGCCGCTGTGACAGCGTTGCTGTGGAAACATGCAACGAGTGTAATCTGTCATATAGCGAGGGCCGAACTCTGTCCTTGGTAGCGGGGGGGGGGACGACCCCCCCCCCCACACACACACAGACACAGCCCTGAGTGTGACCTTTCCTTTGAGCCTAAAATGAAGATTCTACATTGAATTATTCAAAAGTTACAGACGTTTTTCCAAACTGTGCCATTTGGCACAATTTGGCACAGTTCCAAAACGCCTGGGAACAGCCTGAGAACAAAGCTGTGTAAAATATTCATTTTTTGTGGTATTGTTACCAAATTTGGATCTCAGCTGGATAACACTTGGTTCTACATTTCTGTTGCATTTTCCAGCCGGATCGGACAGCTGTGTGTTATTTGCAAGCATTTGTATCCAAAAAAAACACTGTTTAATTTTTTTTTCTTCAAGTTCAGTATGTTTAGATGACTGTAACTCAGTGGCCGGAGCACGTAGAGAGATTGTGGTTTTTTTGCCAAAAAATTCAAAGTGTTTTCTTTTAAATGAGACCAACCCCATGAAGATGGTGCAAAGGGTTGAAGAACAGCATTCAATTTACTTTGGGCACGTTATTTTTTGGCATTTTTAGGAAAATTGCCCGGAGTGCAAGAGGTTAACAGTATTGATCCATCTTTGCAAGATCTATTTTTGAGTGGCCTTTCTTATCACAAACTCTAAAGATGGTTTATGTCATCACAAATAATCTTGATAAATTTCAGTCTGCTTTTTTGTAGAGTGCATTCAACTAAACCTCTCGCCTTAAAGTTACTAATGAGGTTTTAATAGTTGTTGATGCCAGGTCTCATGCAATCTTTGTGAATCAGATTTATGGGGTTCATCAGGGCTCAATTTTGAGTCCTGTTTTATTTTCCTCTTAATCAGTTAATTGCTAAATTTAATGATACCTCTTATCATTTCTATGCTGGCAATGATGTAAGCTGTATTCTTATTTTAGATCATATGAACTCCTTATTACATTTTTTTGTTTCTAGATCAGGTTCATGTTCAGGTTACTTTATTTGTACCCGTAGGTAGATTTGTTTTGCAGTCAGGTGACATCCATATTTACAAACCACAATTACATTCAACATAAACACAAACACAGGCACACATGAAGCTGACTATAAACATGATAAAAATACTCAAGGCTCCATCAATCAGGACATAAGATAAAGAGATGAGAGAAAAAACAAAGAGATAATAGAGAAGGGTCATATTAAAAAGTTAAAGACTAGTCAAAGAGGTTAAAAACTCAAAAGTCTAAAACCCAATAAAAGATTTAGAACCCAAATAAAAAACCTACAAAACTAAGTAAATATAAATTGAAATTAATAAATAGGTAACTAAATTATGTGTAATATATTGTTACAACTTGTTCAACTCTTTGACAGCAGCAGGAACAAAGCTGTTTTTGTAGCGCTGGGTTTTACTTTTTGGGACAGCAAACCTCCATCTGGAGGGAAGAAGCTGAAAGTGGCAGTGCAAAGGGTGGGAGTCATCATTTAAAATGGAGGTAACAATCCTCTGTACCTGTCTGGTGTACAGGGATGTCAGGCTCAGCTGTGACTCACCAAGCAAACGACTGGACCATCTAACTACCTGATCCAAGGATTTCCTCTGTTTCAGTTTTATCTGACCAAACCATGACACTAAAGAAAAGGATAAAACAGATTCAATAAAAGCCCGATAAAACATTATCATTATGGTTTGGTCAATTTGGAAGCGTGCAAGTTTTCTTAAACAATGCAAATGTTGCTGACCCTTTTTGCACACCTTTTCACAGTTCTCTTCAAAGTTTAAATTACTTTCAATAATCGTCCCAAGAAATTTGTAGGATTGTACACATTCAGTGGTCTGGCCTTTTAGTACAGTGACTTCGTGCCTGGGAGTTTTCCTCCTAAGGTCAATAATCATATCTTTAGTTTTTGTCATATTCAGCTGCAGGTAGGAATCCTCACACCAGTGAACAAAGTCATCAACTACTGGGCCGTGGCCATTCTCACCATCCTGGAGGAGACTGACAACAACTGAATCATCAGCATACTTTATAATGTGTCTGTTGTCATGTCTGCTCCGAAACATGTTTGTGTACAGGATGAAGAGTAGTGGTGACAACACACACCCCTGAGGAGAGCCAGTAGAAGAACACTTTTGTTCAGACAATGTACCATTGACCCTTACTCTCTGTGTCCTGTTGGTTAAAAAATCCAAAATCCAACCCACCAGATTATTGCTCAAATCAAATTGTTGCAGGAGCCTTTCAACTAAAATATGAGGTTGGATTGTATTAAAGGCGGAAGAAAACTCCACAAATAATAGCCTGGCGTGTGTCCCATTAAAATCCAGATGTTTAAAAAGCATGTTAAACACAGTGACAGTGGCATCCTGCACTCCTCTGTGAGGCCTATAGGCAAACTGCAGAGGATCCAATGCATGATCAATCTGCTTTAGGACCTCAAATCTGACCAGTTTTTCGAAAATTTTCATTAAAATTGAAGTCAAAGCAACTGGTCTAAAGTTGTTTACCATTTTAGGATAGCTGGATTTTGGAACGGGGACAACCACGGCATCTTTCCAGATCTTAGGCACATGTTGTGTCTGTAAGGACTTATTGAAAATGTAGTGAAATACAGGACTCAATTCATGTGCACAGGACTTTACCAATCGCCCACATATATTATCAGGGCCCTGACTGATGCTCATATTAGTCGGGCGACTCCACCTTTGAAATGATATCAGAGTCATTTTATTCCCTTTTAAGAATAACTGTTCATTCCAGTTTATATAGCCACAAAATAACAATAATTACTTTCACTCAAAGCAGTTTATAAAATGCACATACAGTATCTCACAAAAGTGAGTACACCCCTTATATTTATATATCTATATATTTATATCTATATCTATATATTTATTCCATCTAGCTACAATGCTCCACACTGTGTGTTTATATATCTACATATTATTCCATCTAGCTACATTGCTCCGCACTGTGTGTTTATATATTTACATATTTATTCCACCTAGCTGCAATGCTCCGTACTGTGGGTGTTTATATGTTTACATATTTATTCCATCTAGCTTCAATGCGCCGCACTGTGTGTTTATATATTCATATATTTATTCCATCCAGCTACAATGCTCTGCACTGTGTCTGTGTGTGTATATATATATATATATATATATATATACAACCTAAGCAGGTTGTATATATATACAACCTATATACAACCTAACCTAACCTTGTATATATGTACAACCTAAGCAGGGCTGCTCGCAGAGATAGCAAAAAGACGTAACAAACTAATAGTTTGTTTTTTTTTTTTTTTTGAATGCAAAAGATGCAATAGACTTACACAATGGTCCTCTCCGGCATACAACTAGGAACATACCGGTCGCTATGGAGGGTGAGAATATGTATGGGCACATAATCATACCATGTAGGATAACTAAATAGACGGTTATGCTGTTTCATCCCACCTAGCAACAATGCTCTGCACTGTGTGTGTTTATATATTTACATATTTATTCCATCTAGCTACAATGCTCAGCACTGGGTGTGTTTATATTTATATATCTATATATTTATTCCATCTAGCTACAATGCTCCGCACTGTGTTTTTATATATCTACATATTATTCCATCTAGCTACATTGCTCCGCACTGTGTGTTTATATACTTGCATATTTATTCCACCTAGCTGCAATGCTCCGTACTGTGGGTGTTTATATATTTACATATTTATTCCATCTAGCTACAATGCTCTGCACTGTGTGTTCATATATTCATATATTTATTCCATCCAGCTACAATGCTCTGCACTGTGTGTCTGTGTGTGTGTATATATATATATATGTTATAGTAATATGTACATATGTATATTAGCTGCTCTTGCTTGCTTGTTTTTTTTCTTGCCTTCTGATTGTTGCTCTGAGTGTTGCTATCCCTGTGCTGTTGCAATCCTGGAATTTCCCCGTTGTGGGACTAATAAAGGCTTATCTTATCTTATCTTATCTTATATATATATATATATATATATATATATATATATATATATATATATATATATATATATATATATATATATATATATATTTTATAGTAATATGTACATATGTATATTAGCTGCTCTTGCTTGCTTGTTTTTTTTCTTGCCTTCTGATTGTTGCTCTGAGTGTTGCTATCCCTGTGCTGTTGCAATCCTGGAATTTCCCCGTTGTGGGACTAATAAAGGCTTATCTTATCTTATCTTATTTTTGTAAATATATTTTTTTATATTTTTTCATGGGACAACACTGAATATATGACACTTAGCTACAATGTAAAATAGTCGGTGTACAGCTTGTATAACAGTGTGAATTTGCTGTCCCCTCAAAATAATTCAACACACAGCCATTAATGTCTAAATCATTGGCGACAAAAGTGAGTACACTGCTAAGTGAAAATGTCCAAATTGTGCCCAAAGTGTCAATATTTTGTGTGACCACAATTATTTTCCAGTACTGCCTTAACTTTCTTGGGCATAGAGTTCATTAGAGCTTCACAGGTTGCCAATGGAATCCTCTTTCACTCCTCCATGATGACATCACGGAGCTGGTGGATGTTACTTGCACTCATCCACCTTCCATTTCAGGATGCCTCACAGATGCTCAATAGGGTTTAGGTCTCGAGACATGCTTTGCTAGTCCATCACCTTTACCCTCAATTTCTTTAGCAAGACAGTGGTCGTCGTAGAGGTGTGTTTGGGGTTGTTTTCATGTTGGAATACTACCCTGAGACCCAGTTTCCAAAGAGAGGGAATCATGCTCTGCTTCAGTATGTCAGTACATGTTGGCATTCATGGTTCCCTCAATAAAATGTAGCCCCCAGTGCCAGCAGCACTCATGCAGCCCCAAACCAAGACATTCCCACAACCATGCTTGACTGTAGGCAAGACGCACACTTGTCTTTGTACTCCTCACCTGGTTGCCGCCACACACGCTTGACACCATTTGAACCAAATAAGTTTATGTTTGTCTCATCAGACTGCAGGACATGGTTCCAGTAATTCATGCCCTTAGTCTGCTTGTATTCAGCAAACTTTGCGGGCTTTCTTGTTCATCATCTTTAAAAGTGGCTTCCTTCTGGAACAACAGCCATGCTGACTAGTTTGATGCAATGTGCACCGTATGGTCGGATCACTGACAGGCTGACCCCCAGCCCTTCAACCTCTGCAGCAAAGCTGGCAGCACTCATACGTCTATTTTCAAAAGACAACCTCTGGATGTGACGCTGAGCATGTGCACTCAACTTCTTTGGTCGACCATGGCGAGGCCTCTTCTGAGTGGAACCTGTCATGTTAAACCGCTGTATGGTCTTGGCCACCATACTGCAGCTCAGTTTCAGGGTGTTGGCAATCATCTTACTATAAATTTAAAACACCTGCTCCCCATTCATGCCTGAGACCTTGTAACACTAATGAGTCACATGACACCAGGGAGGGAAAATGGCTATCTGGGCACAATTTGGACATTTTCACTTAGGGGTGTACTCACTTTTGTTGCCAGCAGTTTAGACATTAATTGCTGTGTGTTGAGTTATTTTGAGGGGACAGCAAATTTACACTGTTATACAAGCTCTACACTGACTACTTTACATTGTGTCAAAGTGTCATATCTTCGGTGTTGTCCCATGAAAAGATATAATAAAATATTTACTAAAATGTGAGGGGTGCACTCACTTTTGTGACAATCTACTTATATGGCATATATATTCTACGACTAGCATGCAGTAAAAAAGATGTAAGACAGCAAAGAAAACGCTTAACTTAAAATGCTACTACCATGGTCAGTCTATCTGCCAGGTTTGTTAGATTAACATAATTTATTGTATTGTTTAAGGTGTATGATAAACACTGTAGGCCACTCTTTACTCTTTCAGAAAGCATATAATTCACCCATTCCTTTAGACAAAGAACACTGGGCTGAAAAGTCTTAGTCGTTCTTACACAGTGGTGTCGCTGACATCACTCTGGATGTAGAGCATCTCAGTCAGAGCAAGGTGCATAAGACTGTCTTCATTTAGCAAGTCTCCAATCATCCTTATGGCTTCAGCGCTCAAACCACCTTCGTGCTTCAGATAGTCCTGCACAACCAAACACAAATGTTTTCTAGACAGTTAACTCGATTAACTTCCAGCTTTTATCTTTAAATGGAGCTGTTCTCTTTTTGTTAAGATATGCAGGAATGAGTTCTTTAGAATAAATATCAAACAACAGTTTGTTTCTACTGAGCAATGATTGATTGGATAATAGGCATTCCAGGAGTGACATTCAACAACACTGTAAACAATAACTAAGGTTTTCCTACTTAAAAAAAGTTAGTGTTCGGGCTGCCTTAAAATTTTAAGTTGACAACTTGAGTTTATGTGTTCAGGTATTTTATGTGTCTTTACCTCTTGTTCAGTTCAGTCAAGTTAAAAATTTAAGGCAGTAACCCTACACTTCTTGGACATTTAGGAGAATGACTTACTGCCTATAGGTGTTCTAATAATTGTTAATTACAGGTACTAGCAGTTTCCTTTTCTATGGTGAGAATTACAAAGTGTAATATTGTTTAATATGTCTTTTTTTTACCACATGATGGTGCTGCTTGAAAAAAAATACAAATCTTCCCAGTCTTGCTGTGACCACTTGCGTTCTTGTTTTATATTAAGGGTTATAGTTTGGTACTTCTAAATGAGTGGTCCTACCATTTCCATCAAAGCCTGACACAGTAAACCCTACTTGTCTGAAGATTCTAAGAATATAGTGTCAGTGAGAACAAAACTAAAACAGAAGATAGCTAGGCTAAATACAGTTCCAGACCAACAGATCACCCCTCCCTTTTATTTTTCTTGCAAATATCAAGTCCCTTGACAAGCTGAGGTTGCATTTATCTTCCATTCATTTGGCAGAGCTGCAAAAAGGACGATAACAGATTCCTGATTATAACCATAAATTCTGAGTTAGCAGGCTACTTGCCTTGTCGAGCTAAAAGTAGCTTGCTAGCTCATTATCTAAAGGACCAAAGAGTGGAGGACTGTTATGTAGACAATGCAGAAAGGAAAAGTTGTTCTACATCTTTCTGAAATTACAGTAAAGCTAAAGTGTTCTTATACTTTTTTTGTGCAACTCTAGCCCTAGCATCTTAGAACTATTTATCTTGAAAAACTTGAGTCAATAAACAGAAATAAACAAAAATAATAATCTGTTCTAGCTCATTAGAGACATTTATCCAACTGTTCTTCAAAAGCCATATTAAAACAGAGGAAGTCATCACAGTTGTAATATGGTAAAATCTTGATTTCAAAGGCCAACTGATGACACCATTAAAGTGCTATACAATAATAGTCTATGTGAATTTCAGTGATGCTTTACCTTGACAGAGTAGTGGTCATACTTCTGAAGAGCAGCTTCGCAACCTTCAGCTTTAATGTCATCTTTTACCTGCAGAAATGGTCATTTAAAGTTACTTTTCATTTGGAAATATACAACACTAATAGATGTAGTGTGTGTACATAGTTGGATAATGTAATTGGTTTGGAACAATTTTGCAAACAATATCCCACGGGGCATTCTTTTGGAGAGTTACAAGAAACAATTTGTCAAAGTTAGATACTCTTTTGCTAGCCCAGCACTTAGCTGCTGTTAGCAATAGCTAAAGCTTTGTTTAAAAGTTATGACTTCCTGTTCTGCCCATCGGGGACTGTTTTAATTTAAAAGGGATTGGCAAATAATAGACAAGCTGACTAAAATAGAAACAGAAATACAAATTTATCACACTTGTTCAGCTCATACTACTATGACATGTGCTGGCTTTAATGCTGGATCCTTTGAACTGCTGTTGGGCACCTTTTGCAAAGCTTTTTGCAGCAGTTCATCGGGGGACTTCCCTTTTTCGCATTCAGGCAGTTGATACTGGAGGATGTCGGGGTTAGCTTTAACCGCGTACGTCCTTTTCCTCTGCCCATGAACCAGGTAAAAAGTGTTGGAGTCATCCATGATGAATGGATTCAGCTTGACCCCCAGCTCATCAATGAACCAGCGCAGGATGCTTTGAAAAAGGATGAGACCATTACATGACAGTTACACTTTAAAAAAAAAAAAAGTATTTTGTTGGAAAAAACAGACTTTAAAATTGTACTTTCACAGACCAGTGAGTGCTGGGGATCCTCATCGCTCCCATTTCAGCAAACCACCCCTCATTTTCATTCCTGTAGGTCTGCACCCGTCCTCCAGCACGATTACTAGCTTCTAAGATGGTTACCTTAAAAAAAAAAAAAAAAAAAAAGGTTAGCAGCAGTACACCAATTTAATAAGAGCACTTGGAGGCAAGTGCAATGCCCCCCCCACTGCTTTTTCTTTTAAGATCCCAATACATACTGATGGACAGCAGTTTTCAACTTTTCAATGTAATTACTGTGGCAGAATGAAATTATGATAAGCCCATCATCCACAAATATACAGCAAAGTATACAACCTATAGTTGTAAGGCAGGATCCCCAAGTGAACAGTTGAAGCAAGTTTGGTGACCCTAGAGAGCGTTACATGTTCTATAGTAAGAGAGCACACCAAGTGTCAACCTTGACCTTTGACCTGTTGACCCCATACCTTTAGTCAGATATCATGGTCTCAGAGTGAACCTGTGTACCAGGCTTGGTGACACTAGTTTTCTTTCTTGTTGAGATATAGTTTATTTTGGTGTTTACTTTTGACCTTGCAATCCCAAAACCATAGTCACACTTCAGGCTCCCAAGGTGAACTTGTGTACCAGGTTTGCTGGCCCAAGATTTACTCGTTTTACAGTAACAGGGCCTAAGGATTGTTAACCTTGACCTTTGACCTTTTGACCCCAAGCCCACAGTCAGAGGTCAGGATCCCAAGGTGAACCTGTACACCAGGTTTAGTGGCTCTAGCTTTACTCGTTTTAAATTAAATTAAATCACCCTTTATTGTCATTCAACTGTACAACCAATCATGTACAGTAGAACGAGATTGTGTTTTACCTATCTACTGTGTTAATCACACACACCCCAAGTTTAGAATCAGAGGGCCGCTGCCATGCAAGGCGCCGCCACAAATTTCCCTCCTCCATTCCATTATTGCTGAGCACCAAGCTGGATGGCAGGAAGTTCCACTTTTATATGGTTTTTGGCATGACCCGGCCGGGATTTGAACCACTGCCTTCCGGGTGTGGGGCGGATGCTCTACCAACTGAACCACCACTCCGGTTTTATAGTAATAGTAAATGTAGCATTTATCATAGTGCAACTGCAATGTTAATTTTGAACTTAGAACTTTGACCCCTTGACCCCAAACCCATAGTTAGTTCAGGGTGTAACTCATTCAAGATATGTATTAGATACAACAACTATATCGATTTGAAAAGCCTACATCATTCATTTCAGTAGTTACTGTGTTTAGAAGATTTAAGGAAAAATTTTACATCTGACCTTTTGACCTCAGGGTCATCTGATGAGAGTGAAATTGCAATACATTGGGGTATATCACACCATGGTACCAAGTCTCAAAACAATCATAGCAAAACTGTAGGAGGAGTTAATTTCACAAGACATGAAGTGAGGTGAAATATGAGGTCATAGGTCACGGGCAACAAGTCCTGTAACAACTCATCCAGTTAGAACCAAATTGCAATATGCGCATCATCAGTGTGTATCAAAACATGGTACCAAGTTTCAAAACACTGAACAAAACTGTAGGAGGAGTTCATTTCACAAAATGGGACAGACGGCAGACAGACAGACAGATGGAAGGACTGACCCATAACATAGTCCCCCTTTTGGCTTTGACCGGCAGGGTATAAAAATGAAATCTCTAGAGCTGTCCCAACCCAGCCAGTGTGTCCATATGTGCCCCACCAAAGGTTAAAACGTGGTGTGGTGCACATATGTGGGTTTCATATGCTTCACATGTATATTACTGTATGCTTATTGTAGGCTTCACGTCTCAGAGGAACAAAAGGACTGAACCTCCTAGGGGTAACAGGAGGATGTGAAATCTGGCCTTTTGTATGCAAAGAGATGGCCGTGAGAGATTTCCCGACCACCAGGACTTTAGGTGGAGGCGAGAAGACCTGGAGGGGGATGCATTGTGATTTAGGATTAAAAGACAATGTGACTGTGTGCTTTGATGTCCTGGGGTATAAAAGGGACAGATGTTGGGGGTTCATCCTTCTTTCTGTTTTTGGATGTTGGAGAATGTGAATAAAACTGGACTTGAGAAATAAACTCAGCCTCGTCCTTCCACACTTCTCCACAGTGGCTTTCTTATGGGTCTCATTCGTGTTTGTCCAGATGGACTTTACCTGGTTTCCTATTTTCAGCTAATTGTCTAATAAATTTGCCATTTTCTTGTAAATTTGTGACTTTCCACCCAATTTGATAAATTTTTTCTGGAAAATTTTCAACTTTCTCATATATTTGCAACTTTTTTCTCATAAATTTGTTAGTTTTTGTTGTAAAATTGTGACTTTTTTCTTAATTTTTTACTAACTTTATTTTGTAATTTTGAAACGTTCTCAAAGGCTACGGTCACACTACAGGTCTTGTTGCTCAATTCCGATTTTTTGTGTGGGTGTTCACATTATAATTTAAATGTTACTCCCTTCAGACTGGAGCATGAACGCTCTCCAGCTATGAAGTGACCCGCACTTGCAGAAGAAAACGTAACGTCAGACACACCGTTGTGTTTGCGGAAGTAAATATGAGCCCCTGAGGAGAGCAGGTGTGTGCGCAGCTGTGGAGGTTAAGGCAACAGGCAGGCAGAACAGATCACCACAATCACAGGCAACAGAGTGTGCTGGGGCCATAGATATAAAACGCTAGATTGGCAGTAGGTCACTGGAGCGCGAGATTTACGGCCGCCATATTGGTACAGGAATCACAACAAATCCACAGCTCAGCTTAAAGGCCAAATGTCACGTAATTTTTTTTTCTAAATGACAACGAATTTAGATAAAATACACATAGCTTAAACCAAATATTCATACCGGAGACCATATCACCCACCTGTATTTACATAATTGCACAAAATACACCAGGTGAAGGCCCCACCTTGCTTGCTGGCTTGTGACAGCCAGTCCAGACCACGCCCATGTTTTTGACATCACCAGTTGTACCCTGGCTGCCCTGCCTATCCACATTCACACTTATCAACATTGGACATTCATGACGGAAAGTGACAGCGATTGTGAACAAATTACTTTAGCTTTGTCTTTTTTTTTTTGTCTTTTTTTTTGTCAGTGGTTCAGACAGTGACAGAGGCATAGAACCTTACCGGTTCGAGCCGTCCGAGACGGAATCAGATGCTTTGTCTGATGACAACAGTTCCAACGATGACCAGAGAGCAGAACCAGTGGAAAATGTCATTGAACTGGACATTAATCACCTCCAGAATTGCGAAGCCGAAGGGGGTCTGTCGAGGGCGCCCCATAAATATTGATTTTTCGGAAGCCATTATTATTACAGTGGAGGAGAGCCGCTGCTGTCAAGAAATTGACCAGATCAATATGAAAATGGAGGCGCATACCTGTCAAGTGAGATGTTTTCGCCGTATTTTGGTGCCAAGCGCGGCTGTGGGGGACGGCGGAGTGGTGGAGGACACTTTTCTGGAAAATGTTTTAAATGTAGTTCGTGTTGTTATTGTCAAATATTTTAAGGAAAATACGGGGAAAATGCAATTTTAGCAAAAACGGGCGTATTGCCATTTCTGTACGCCCAACAGAAAAATGTACGGGAAAAAAAATTGAGTGTCTTGAGGAGCACTCCTGTGTGTGATCCCCCACAGCTGGTGCTGGCAGATCGCTCAGCGTGAGCTATTATCACTACCATGAGAAGTGTGGAGTCAATCATTAGTTTGATTGTTGGGGCGGGCTGATCGCTCAGCGTGAGCTATTCTCACTACAATGAGAAGTCATTAGGACAATGGTTTAACACGTTCAGCTGTGCAGCGGTTGCGGAACAGAGATCGCCTTACAAATACAGAATTCTGCTTTTTTTTTTTATTTTGCGCCGGACGCTGAGTTGTGTTGTTATTGTCAAATATCCATGAATCCTTAAAATATTTGACAATAACAACACGAGTTGCATTTGGGGCATTTCCCAGAGAGGTGTCCCTTGTTGCTCCGCCGTCCCTTATAGCCGCTTTTTACGGTGTTGAAGTACGGCGAAAACGTCTCACTTGACAGGTATGAAAACATTTCCCAGACAAGTGTCCCTTATTACCCAGCTGTCCCTGATAGTCCCGTTTTAAGGTATGGGTGAAATATCCAATTTTTTCTGTCTTGTTGCTCACTTCAACCTTCCAGTCTCCATATAAACAATCAATTGAAATACCCCAAGCATCAAACTCGGGTACAATCGATTTCGTCACTTCCGCCTTCTTCCCCAGGCGATTCCAGGGGCCGTGTCAGGCCAAGCGCGGCAGTTTTAAATTAACGAATATTCCGTTGTTACTGAAGCATATGCACCAAGACCCGAACGGATCGGTTCCCTTTTATATCTAGTTTCAAGATATTTAAAGTACCCTGTTACGTGACATTTGGCCTTTAACGCACAACACTCTGATTAAGTCTTCATTTCTGTCATCATGGGATGAGACGCCGGGTTTTCCGGCGCTCAGACCAGTCCCTTCTCATCCCTGTCTCTCATTGGGCAGTGTTACAGGACGGCTGGGGCTCAATTAATCCTCATCAGCTGAGACGCTGCTAATGAGGATAAAAACGAGCAGCTTCGATCATTCAGGGCTGCGACTTAAGCACTGTTATGCTGGAACCCTTACGGTAAGTGTCGAGTATTTGTTTTTAAATAATTTAATGGCGTGTTGTCAAAAATAAAGGTAAAAACTCTGATTTTCATTTGGGAGGTCACTGATTTATGTACATGCATGACTGCCATGAGTGTAATATATATTGTAATTCAGTATCGATAGTTATGACGATATTTCTCATGTAATATTAGTATACAGTGTTACATTGTGTTCTTTGTTACTGGGTCAGTATTGGTAGCCAGTATTATCAACAATGAACTTTGGGTTCTTGTAACTAGTTTGGTAGTTACTCAAATAGCGTGAGGATAGTTTTTCTTTTTCCTGTATACACTTGGCCTAATGAAAGATTTAGGTTTATCAAACCGTCTTTACACAATAATTACACATATATGTGTACAAACATCTACCTCCTGTATCAGACCAACATCATGAAGGTTTGCAGATAGTAATTTACAGATATGTTATTTGAAAATTGAAACTTTACAGATAGAATTTTACATTACCTATTTCGCATTTGTCTATTACAGGGAGGGGGTACAAGAAGATCTGGTGATGATTAATGCAGTCATATCTCATAGACATTACTATTTCTATTTATTTGTCTTATATTACATTTTGCCTGACATTACTATAAATATTTGCTATGATGGATAGGAGGGGACAGGGTGGATATTACGTGTGATGAAGATGATGATGATGGTGATGATGATGGGCTGGGCTCTGGGTTAAATTAATAAAGCCTACATCTACTGCTTTAAACTGTGTTTTGATTCAATTAACACTTCACCTCACTTTGCAATTGATTAATATGAGCTTGCTGCTTTCATGTTGAGTGCATTATTCTATGCAATAAATTTAATAAATTTGTAATGAACATTGGTGTATTGTATAAATTTGTTATGTGGGCCTAAAATCAATAAGAATTTCAAATTGATTTTAAACAACTGCTATACAGATCCAGGTAGATGGGGGGGGGGGGGAGTGTATAATGTCTGTCTAGTTAAATGAAGAAACTTGAATAATTGATTTGTAATTTTTTTATTCTCTTTATTTATTTCAAAGTTTGCATATCTAGGCCAATTTGTATAGCACAGGCTGAAATATTTCTTTGATAAACATTTTTGACAATTGGGGGGGGGCAATAAGCTGGTTGCCTGGGGTGGCAAATATAACAAATACAGCCCAGGACAAAGTATGAATTAATCAATTTCGGCCATATATTTATGCATAAATGGCCACAATGAAAGAGGTAGGCTTAATTATTAATCAGGGGGTATGGTAACTTCTTTTTCAGCTCATTTGACAGTTCTTGATTGAGACACTGCAAAATGCCATAATTTAATAATTATGAAGCTCTTAAACACCTAATATTTATGCAGATTATGCTGAAAGTAAACCACTATGCGCTGTGTTGTACTGTGTTGTAAACATGTTCACTGAAGCCTGTCAAACGTTTAACAAAGGAGAATGACCCAAGCAGGTGTCTGCACTGGACCACTGGGATGTGCTACAGATATCCTGTACCAAGATGGCGGACGCGCGTCACGCCACCGCAAGCACGGACTGGCCAGAGCTGCCAATCTAGCCTTTTATATCTATGGCTGGGGCGTTAAAAAAAAACCCTCACTTCCTGGTGGTTGTACTTTTAATTTGCCTGATTAAATTATTTTAGCTTTCAGCCTCTATCATCACAGGATGAGTTAAAAACTCATTTTAGGTGAAGTTATTGACATGTTTTTACTATGATGGACCCAATATGCAGACACGGAGAGGAGAGCAGCCTTTGTGCAAAAGTGAAAGTAATTTTGTCAGATAAATTAAGAGCAAGAAGCAGCTGGTGCTGGAAACCCTGGAGACAGAGAGGAAAATAGTGAGTATGGGAACTGATAACCGGTATTGAATTTTAGAAGATAACCTCTTACTTTTACAGATTTGGCAGTAAATGGGCAGCATTTTGTAACGGTGATCTATTCGTCTGTCACAGCGGGCATCAGCTCCAGGTCATCAAAGTTGTAAAACACCCGTTGTAAGTGTCAAAGATTCGTACACACCTGAAATACTGGGCCAGAGAGCTGCCAGAATAAGGACACTGGTATTAGAGCATCTGAACGTTCCTACAAACGGCAGAAACATTTTTCTCCAAGTGCCATTTCACTCACAAACGTAAGTACGTTGCAGCGCAATAGCTTCTATTTTCCCCTTCCATGGCTGATTGTATTGTTTTGCCTGCCTCATATACAGTGATTTTTCCCCACTAAGCTGGGGTTACACTATCGTGACTGGACTGACTTTTACAGACGTTTTGAAAAATCAAAGAAATTTGTCCAAATGTCGTGAAATTACATTTGTGAGCAGTTTTTTTTAATCCAGCACACACCAACTTTTAAGGAGCCTTTTAACACCACAGCCTTGCCTGGCCATGGATGAGAGCAGTCCGCTACAAATCAGAGATGATGCCAGTCTTTTGCTTTGTCCAGTAGTTGTAAAATTTCCTTCAGTTATATTATCGTTCATCTTGGACAGAGTTCTATTAATCTGCTCTGGTGAATGCAAAAGTGTAGATTTAGTTCAAAACGCCTGTTGTGATATTTTCATTTTGAATCATTCTTTTAAAAGAATGACAGGGAATGAGGTTAACATTGTAAAAACTGTCATTAGATAATGAATGTCGGGTTTGTGCGCACATAACCTGCTCCTCTCCTGGGTCGTGGAGAAGAGCATCTGTTTCCCCAGTAGGGCAGACTGGTCTGGCAACGTTTTCTCCTCTGTGTAGTGAAAAACCCTGTTCTGGCTTCAAATAGTTAATATTTAACCCTTGAACAGAAAACATCAGCTGAGTGTGTTTTTTCATTGTCATAATTAAAGTTGTGGGTTGATACAAGATATGTCAGTTGTTAGTCCTGATGGCACTATATTTTTCTGTTGTTCGAGCTAAACCTAGAACTTTGTGGTCATTCATTTTATTTAGTAATTGGCAGTAGCTATGAATACGGAAGCTGTATCCCTATACGAAATGTCTATTGGTACGGCAGAGTTGACAATCTGACTAAACCTTTTCAGATCAGCTCCAAGCCAGCTGCTGCTGTGGCTTAAGTAGATACACTGTAGTACAGGGGTGTCAAACTGATTCCGTGGAGGGCCAAGACCCTGCATGTTTTACCTCCACCCAGTGGCTTCAACAGGTGTTTTCAATGATCAACAATCAGTGGGAAGAAATTCAGTGGCTTTACCCGTTGAAGACACTGGGTGGAGGTAAAACATGCAGGGTCTTGGCCCTCCATGGAATCAGTTTGACACCCCTGCGTAGTACATTGGGTCTGAGATCAGAAGGTTGCTGGTTCGTGTCCTGCTATTGGCACCTTGTCCCAACCATTTTACTTTATGACATTTAGACTTAAAATTAAGAGGTTAGCCTTAGGATTTGGGAGTGGGTAAGGTTAAAAAGGTAGTAAATAGATATTAATTAAAATTTTGAAATAAATGCCTCAGATTTCTGTACCTGTAGCCTGCTGCTTTTAAGATATGCATTAATAGAATGTACTGGCCAATCAGATTCGAGCCGTCTCTGTAACAAGAATTCTATGGGTACAGTTCTGTAGCCATTGTTATGATCTGGTGAGCGCACTCTCCATCCAATCCTGTGGGAGGTTCCCCAGCTCCGCAGGTAATTAATACGCCTGTGTGAGTGGATGCACCTGCTGTCTCTTCACTGCCAGTGCTTAAAAGGACCAGTTTGTGAACGCTCCAGCGCTGGCTCGTTGGATATACTACCATTAAAGAATTAAGTAAGTAAAGCCTTAATTGTCTAGGAACCCAGATAACTATCTGTCTCTGCTCTGTAGAGAGCAAACAGCATGATGGGGACTAAATCTACGAGAGAGAACAAACAGATGTTAATGACCAGCAAAAAAAAATATTTCATTGAGAGTGAAGAAAGGAGTGAGGCCCAGTGCATTATTGGAGGTACCCCGGCTGACTAAACCTATTAGCAGCATAACTAAGGGAGGGTTCAGAAACACATGATCCCTCCCTAATTGTAGGCTATATCAAAAAGGTAGGTTTTAGCCCTATTCTTAAAAACAGAGATCGAGTCTGACTCCCGAATCCAGATTGGCAGCTGGTTCCACAGGAGAGGAGCTTGATAACTGAAGGCTCTGCCTCCCATTGTACTTTTGGAGATTCTAGGTATTACAAGTAATCCTGCATTTTGGGAGCGTAGTGCTCTGTTAGGATAATACGGTAGTATCAGATCTTTTAAATAAAAAGGAGCCTGATTGTTTAGAGCTTTGTAAGTAAGAAGAAGGATTTTAAACTTAATTCTAAACTCTATGGGAAACCAATGAAGGGAGGCCAGAACCGGAGAGATATGATCTCTCTTTCTAGTACCTGTTCAAGCTCTTGCTGCAGCATTTTGGATCAGCTGAAGACTTTTTAAAGATGTTTTAGGACAACCTGATAATAAAGAATTACAATAATGTAATCTCGAGCTAACAAAAGCGTGGATCAGTTTCTCAGCATCACTCTGAGACAAGATGCTCCTTATCTTGGCAATATTACGCAAATGATAGAAGGCAGTCTTAGAAACAAATTTAATATGTGAATTGAAGGACAGATCTTGATCAAAAATAATTCCAATGTTGCTCACAGAGCTATTAAGAGAAAGAGTAACCACATCCAAACTGAAAGTTTGATTTGGAAAGGTATTTCTAAGGTTTTTTTGGACCAACAAGAATGACTTCAGTCTTATCTGAATTTAATAGCAGGAAATTACAAGTCATCCAAGCTTTGATTTCCTTAAGACAGGTTTCTAACTTGGCTAATTGATTACTATCATCTGGCTTCATTGACAGGTATAATTGTGTGTCATCTGCATAACAATGAAAATGTATACAGTGCTTTCTAATAATGTTGCCTAACGGAAGCATATATAAACTAAAGAGTAGGGCCTAGCACAGATCCCTGTGGAACTCCATGACTAAGCTTTGAGTTGAAAGAAGACTCATTATTTACATGAACAAACTGGAACCTATCAGATAAATAAGATCTAAACCACTGCAACGAAGTTCCATTAAGTCCAACATAGTGTTCTAATCTATCAAGTAGAATATTATGATCGATAGTATCAAAAGCTGCACTAAGGTCTAAAAGGACAAGTACAGAAACCAGTCCATTATCAGATGTGATGAGGAGGTTGTTAGTGACCTTCACTAAGGCTGTTTCAGTACTATGATGGATTCTAAACCCAGATTGAAACTCTTCAAGTAAACCATTTCCCTGCAGGTGGTCAAATAATTGCGTAGCAACAACTCTTTCTAAGATTTTTGAAATGAAAGGGAGATTAGAGATTGGTCTATAGTTAGCTAAAGCTCCTGGATCTAGCGTTGGCTTTTTGAGTAAGAGTTTAATTACGGCTGTTTTAAAAGTCTGCGGTACATGGCCGAAAGTTAATGAAGAATTGATTATATGAAGAATAAAGCTACCAATAAGTGGGAAGACTTCTTTAAATAACCTGGTAGGAATAGGGTCTAAAAGACAAGTTGAAGGTTTGGATGAGGAAACTATTTTGTCTAACTCACAAAGGTCGATTGGAGTAAACTCATCAAGACAGACATCAATTGAAGGAGTTGTAGTAGTTACAGTATTTAAGTTAACTGTGGGAAGAATCTGATTGATTTTATCTCTGATGGATGAAATTTTATTATTGAAAAAGTTCATAAAGTCCTGACTAGTAAGCTCTAAGGGAATGCTAGGATTGACAGAGTCCTGACTCTTTGTCAACCTGGCTACAGTGCTGAAAAGAAACCTGGGATTATTCTTGCTCTCTTCTATTAATGCAGAATAATAACTCGTTCTAGCTTTTCTAAGAGATTTTTTTATAGATTAAAAGATGATTTCTCCAAGCTAAATAGATTTCATCTAAATTAGTGGAGCGCCAATTTCTTTCTAATTGATGAGTCTTCTCTTTTAGCTATGAGTTTCTGTGTTGAACCAAGGAGTTAGAAATCTCTGATTAGACTTTTTCTTTTTTAAGGGGGCCACTAAGTCTAGAGTCTGATGCAGAGAAGCTGTAACACTATCCACCATGTTATCAATTACAGAAGGAGCAAGCTGTCTATAGCTTATTTCCGTTGTGTTGACACGTGGCATAGAGGAAACAATCTGCATAAATTTGGAAACGGCATCATCTGAGAGGCATCTACTGTAATAATATTTTTCTTTAGGAGCCAAATAGTCAGAAATAGTAAAATCAAAGGTTAACAGACAATGGTCTGACAGTACAGGGTTATGAGGAGACACTACAAGATTTTCTGTTTCTATGCCATATGTCAGAACAAGGTCCAATGTATGGTGGAGGTAATGAGTAGAATTTCCTACTTTCTGAGAAAACCCAATCGAGTCTAATATTGAATTAAATGCCACATTAAAGCAGTCACTATCTACATCCACATGTATATTAAAGTCCCCTACTATAATTATTCTATCAGATTTCAGCACTAAATCAGCTAAGAAATCAGCAAATTCGGATAAAAATTCTGAGTAGGTTGATGGGGGACGATAAACTATGGCAAATAAAATTGGGTTTAACCTAAAATTGCTAAAGTGCCCAATACTGAGGACCAGGCCCTCAAAGGAATTATAATATGTTTTTTGCTTTACATTAACTAGTAGTTTGGAATGGTAAATTGTTGCTACTCCTCCTCCATGACCAGAACTTCTGAGATTTTGACAGTTTAAATAACCAGAGGGAGTTGATTCATTTAAACCAACATAATCCTCTTGCCCTAACCAAGTCTCTGTAAGGGATATTAAATCAATCTGATGATCAATTAACAGATCATGGACTAACAGAGACTTGGGAGTTAGAGACCTAATATTTAATAAACCACATTTAATTTTTAAATTATGAGGAGGAACAGAGGCCAAATCATTCAGTTTAGAGGCTTTGTTTAATTTGAGTTTTACCAATATTTTGCTTAATCACTTTGGGATGCTTATACATTATATTTTTATTTACTTTGGAGGGAGCAGACAATGATTCTCTGATGGGGAAGACAGGGGCTAAGTTGAGGGGTGGCGGATGAAGAGGAGCTGCAGAGAGGCGTGTAAGACTGCAGCTCTGCTTCCTGGTCCCAACTCTGAGTAGTCAAGATTTTGGAAATTTGGATAAAAAAGATGCCAGATTGTTAGATAAATGAGAAGCACCATCCAAAGTGGGATGAATGCTGTCTCATCTCATAAGACCAGGTTTTCCCCAAAATAAGATAAGATAAGATAAGATAAGATAAGCCTTTATTAGTCCCACAAAGGGGAAATTCCAGGATTGCAACAGCACAGGGATAGCAACACTCAGAGCAACAATCAGAAGGCAAGAAAAAACAAGCAAGCAAGAGCAGCTAATATACATATGTACATATTACTATAAAATATATATATATACACACACACACACACACACACACAGTGCAGAGCATTGTAGCTGGATGGAATAAATATATGAATATATGAACACACAGTGCAGAGCATTGTAGCTAGATGGAATAAATATGTAAATATATAAACACCCACAGTATGGAGCATTGCAGCTAGGTGGAATAAATATGCAAGTATATAAACACACACAGTGCGGAGCAATGTAGCTAGATGGAATAATATGTAGATATATAAAAACACAGTGCGGAGCATTGTAGCTAGATGGAATAAATATATAGATATATAAATATAAACACACCCAGTGCAGAGCATTGTAGCTAGATGGAATAAATATGTAAATATATAAACACACACAGTGCAGAGCATTGTTGCTAGGTGGGATGAAACAGCATAACCGTCTATTTAGTTATCCTACATGGTATGATTATGTGCCCATACATATTCTCACCCTCCATAGCGACCGGTATGTTCCTAGTTGTATGCCGGAGAGGACCATTGTGTAAGTCTATTGCATCTTTTGCATTCAAAAAAAACTATTAGTTTGTTACGTCTTTTTGCTATCTCTGCGAGCAGCCCTGCTTAGGTTGTACAGTCTGACAGCCGTTGGTAGGAAGGACCTACGAAACCTCTCGGTTGTGCACCTGGGATGATGTAGTCTGCTGCTAAATGAGCTCCTCAGTGCATCCAGTATGTCCTGCATAGGGTGGAACTCGGACTCCAGCAGAGATGACAGTTTAGCCACCGTCCTTCTCTCTCCTATCTCCTCCATCGGATCAAGGCGTTGCCCCAGGACAGAGCTAGCTTTCTTAATCAGTTTGTTCAGTCTCTTCCTATCGGCTGCAGTAATGCCACTGCCCCAGCAGACCACTCCAAAAGTGATGGCTGATGCCACCACCGTGTCATAGAATGACTTCAGCAGCGCCCCTTGTACACCAAAAGACCTGAGTCTCCTCAGCAGGAACAGCCTGCGCTGTCCCTTCTTGTAGAGTGCGTCAGTATTGTGTGACCAGTCTAGTTTATTGTTCAGATGAATACCCAGGTACTTGTAGGATGTCACCATCTCGATGTCTGTTCCCTGTATATTTACTGGTGCTGTGAGGGGCTGCCCATGCCTGCGGCAGTCCACCACCAGCTCCTTAGTTTTCCTCGCGTTGATCTGGAGGCAGTTCCGATGGCACCAGTCCACAAAGTCCTGGATAAGCCCTCTGTACTCAGCTTCATCTCCGCTGGAGATGAGACCAACGATCGCAGAGTCATCAGAGAACTTCTGTAGATGGCAATGTGTTGTGTTGTGTGAGAAGTCCGCAGTATAAAGAGTGAACAAGAAGGGAGCCAGCACCGTTCCCTGGGGGGCCCCCGTGCTACTGATGATCGTGTCGGAAACACAGTCCCGGGTTCTCACAAACTGAGGCCGGTTCGTGAGGTAGTCCAGGATCCATGATGACAGGTGCTGGTCCACCCCTGCGCGCAGCAGCTTGTCCTTCAGGATCATCGGTTGGATGGTGTTGAAAGCACTGGAGAAGTCAAAGAACATGATCCTCACCATATTCCCGGGCTTCTCCAGGTGGGACAGAGAACGGTGAAGGAGGAAGATCACCGCATCCTCCACCCCAATGCCATGCTGGTAGGCGAACTGGAGTGGATCCATCGCTGGTTCCACCAGGGGGCGGAGATGAGCAAGGAGCAGTCTCTCCAGGGTCTTCATCAAGTGGGACGTCAAGGCCACCGGTCTGAAGCTGTTCAGGTCTTTGGGGTGGGAAGTTTTTGGTACAGGTACCACACAAGATGTTTTCCACAGCTGTGGTACCCTCCCCAGTTTCAGGCTCATGTTGAAGATATACGTCACAATCCCACACAGCTGGTCTGCACAGGACTTGAGGAGCTTTGCGCTGATGCCGTCCGGTCCCGACGCCTTCCTCGCCTTGATCTTCCTCAGCTCCGTCCTCACCTGGGTCTTGGTCAGGGTCAGGATGGGGGGCTGTGTGTTGGGAGTGGGGGGGGTGTCGGTGGAGTGGGGAGTGGGTAGCAGGACTTGATTTCTTAGAGGCAGCAGTGGTTGTTGTGCAGACAGGGGGGAGGGCGGTTGGTCAAATCTATTGAAAAACAGATTCAGGTTGTTCGCCCACTCCCTGCCCCCCGTGGCCTGGGGGGAGGTATTCTGGAGCCCCGAGATGGTTTTGAGGTTTCTCCAGACCCCGCTGATGTCGCTCTGTTGCAGCTTGTCCTCCATCTTCTTCCTGAAGCTGTCCTTGCCTTCTCTGATCTTTCTCCTCAGCTCCCTCTGTACGGACTTCAGCATCTCCCTGTTCCCCGACCTGAAGATCCTCTTCTTCTCTCTCAGAAGTGTTTTTATCTCAGGGTTGATCCAGGGTTTGTTGTTTGAGTGACGCCGTATGGTCTTGGTGGGAACGGATTTGTCCACACAGAAGCTGAGGTAGCCCGTGAAGGTGTGAATGAGGCCATCGATGTCCTCACCATGTGGATCGCAGAGCTGCTTCCAGGCAGTGGCTTCAAAACAGTCCTTTAGAGTGTCCATTGTCTCCTCAGACCATAACTCCACAGTGTGCATGGCCGGAGGTTGTCTGTGCACTAGGGGTTTGTACACCGGTCGGAGATGAACCAAGTTGTGATCCGATCTCCCAAGTGGGGGGAGTTGTGATGAGGTGTACGCCTCCTTAGTGTTTGCGTAGAACAAATCCAGTGTTTTATTGTCTCTAGTGTGGCATGTGACATACTGGGTGAAAGTGGGCAGAATGGGAGACAGTGAAACGTGGTTGAAATCGCCTGAGATGAGGAGAAGAGCATCTGGGTGTTCTGTCTGCAGCCTGCTGGTTACTGAATGGATGACGTCACGCGCTGTCCCAGCGTTCGCCGTCGGATTTGCATAAACAACAATGCAGATCACGTGTGAGTGTTCTCTCGGGAGATATGTAGGCCTCATGCTAACAGCTAGCAACTCAATGTCGTTGTTTAACAGTGATATGTCCCGGTCTGCACCAGTTGTTGTTAACATACATGATCACTCCACCGCCCCTAGTTTTGCCACTCTCTGGTGTTCGGTCAGCTCGTATCGTGTGAAAACCCTCCAGCTCAATGTTAGCATCTGCTGCTAGTTCAGTTAGCCACGTCTCAGTAAACAAAAGGAGAGAGCACTCCCGGTAAGTGCTATCATAACGGGAGATAGCCGCTAGCTCATCTAACTTTCCCAGTATCGACCGTACATTTCCCATGACAACAGATGGAAGGGAGGGTCTGTACCTTATATTTTTTGTCCTCCGCCTTACTCCAGCCCGGCAGCCGCGGCGTTTTCGCCTCAGTTCTCTCGGTATGTCGAGTTTTTCCAGTGGGACCGGGTGGCGGTTAAATGCTAGCAGCTCTTCCCTGTTATATCGTATCCTGCTATAAACAGTGGCTCCGTCCACCGGCTCAGGAGACATTTGGGATGATCTGTGTGTCCGTGATATAAGTGGGGTGAAAAAAAAAAAGTGATCAAAAGAGAGAGGAAGGGAAAAAAAACTCGGAATCGAGCCGCTGTTGCAAAAGGCAGCCGACTGGTGTGGCGCCGAGAGGAGAAAAAATGAGCTCCAATTGTCAATGTAGCCCACGTCATTTGCAGGACACCACACAGACAGCCAGCGGTTGAAGGATGACGAGCGGCTAAACATGTCATCACTGGTCAGATTGGGGAGGGGCCCAGAGAATACTACAGAGGCAGACATCGTTTTTGCAAAGTCACACACCAATTCTACATTAAGTTTCGTGACTTCCGACTGCTGGAGACGGATGTCATTAATGCCAGCGTGAATAACAATTGTGGAGTATTTACAGTTACTTTTAGCCAGCATTTTCAAATTTGACTCGATGTCGCCTGCTCTGGCCCCAGGAATGCATTTGACTATGGCCGCTGGAGTCTCTAGGTTCACGTTTCTGACTACAGAGTCGCCAATGATCAGAGTTTTTTTCCTCAGCGGGTGTGTCGCTGAGCGGGGAAAAACGATTAGAAACGTGAACAGGTTGGTGGTGTACCGGGGCATTGCGACTAGGCTTCCTTCTCACCGTCACCCACCCAGTCTCCTCGCTGCTGAGGAGAGCCAGAGGACTGCTAAGGGGGTTAGCTATGCTAGCTAGCACTGCGGCAGCTAAGGGGTGTCCGTCAAGAGTAACTGGCGCAGACGGTGTTTCAATGCAGCGGAGCCGGGATTCCAAATCAGACAACCTCGCCTCAAGCGCCTCAAAAAGACAACATTTATTAACATTTACCATTATCACTAAAAGAGGCAGAGGTGTAGCTAAACATCTGACAGAGAGAGCACACCAGAGGAGGAGAGGAAGAAGAGCTAGTAGCCATCGCTAGTGGCTAACCCAAAAGCTCAGGAGAGTGAGGAGAGCAAACCACACGGACAGACAGCAAAACAGGAAGTGACGATACGTTACCACAAGGAAGTGACGATCAATCCGTTCAACCGAATGAATATTCCTTTTCCCTTATTATTAATAATAAGGGAAAAGGAACACAACAAAGGAAAAGAGCCTCGTGGGGCAAAACACAAATAATATAAGAGGTACACTTAAGAATAATGATGAGGGAAGAGAGGAGGGCTGGAGACGGACGTAGGGACTCCAGCCTAATCCACACCGAGAGATGAGCGTGGATAATGTGAGGTCGCGCTCCCATATATAGTGGTTGACAGCGCCTCAGCTGATGAGAGGTAATTGGCCTCCAGCAGTCCCGTGGAGCTTGACAGCCGGAAGCCCACTGAGACGCTGTCATAACAAGAGTCGGACTGAGATGATGTATGGTCTGAGCGCGGACGACATCGGCGCTCAGACCGTGTCATTTTCTTGCATTCTTTTCCTATCTGCTACTATTTATAGCATCAGTTTGGTACTTGTTCTTAATAGTTTCCCCTTGCCTTGGCTTGTCAAAATTTTGGCATCATTAATGCAACTTTTCTAAATTTGTAAGAAAAAAAATGGAATATAAACTCTGAAAAATGGAATACCAGTGCAGCAAATGAACATCTGGGCAACTGAATATTTGGGTACAGCCCTAGAAAGAACATTTGTCTGATTTTTTTTTTTTTTTTTTTTTTAGATATTTAGAATCCTTTATTAGTCCCACAATGGGGAAATTACAGGGCATCCAAATGAATGGATGAGGCAGCCACGGTGCAGCGCCCAGCCCGTCACACACATTCACACCCAGGACCACTTTAGAGTCTCCAATTAATCTAGCCTGCATGTTTTTGGCCTGTGGGAGGAAACCGGAGAAATCCTACGCAGACATGGGGTGAACATGAAAACTCGACACAGATCACTGTTGGTCAGGGGCTGGGATCAAACACGGGATCCCATGGCCAAGGGCGAGTTGCTGTGCTGCCACAGTGCTAACCACTGTGCCGCTGCACCACTGTGTGGTGGCACAGCATTTGAAAGACAAAAACAGATAAAGCAACAAAACGCAAAAGCTGCAGGTATCTCATCACTTTTTCTCCTGTCAAATATTTTTAAGGCATGTAGTAGTACCAAGATTGTGTGGTCCAGTTGAGAAAAAAATCATGGCGCTAATATCGACTGCCCCCTGGTGGCCTATGGAAAATTTAATGTATCTTCAAACAACAGCATCAACCTGCTACAAGTACCTGGTGTCCTGCATCTTCAAGTAGCTTGGCAGCGGTCAACCCAGCCATGCCAGCTCCAACAATAACCACATGATGAGACGAGTTGATGCGTGGGAGGCCAGTCTTCACTGTCTGGAGCAGCTCTTGGTAATCTCTATCCTCCAAACAGTCGGACAGAATGTCCTTCAGGCTGTTATCAGCAGCGGTACGGTGCAGGGTGAGGAGCAGCAATCCAATGGAAACTAGAGACATGCCAGAACATAAACGAGTTTGATTTAACCGTTACTATTATAGTCTTTGTCAGTTGTATTTCTTTATAATGGTTTTTGTGGTCAGAAGTTATAGGTCAGGGGTCTGCAACCTGTGGCACTTTTGCCCATAGACAGTGGCTCCCTGAGGCCTTGAGGAAAAAAAAAAACCCTCAAATTTCAAAGAAAAAAACAAAAAAAACAAGAAAAAATGTTGAAGATTCGAGAGAGAAATATCCCTAAAAGCAGAAAAAAAAAAGAGAAAAATCTGACAATTTATGCAACAAAACAAAAATTTAGGGAATAATTTAGCAATTTTCTGGGGACAAACTCATAAATTTGCAAGAGAAAAGAAAATATCTGGAAAAAAAATCACACATTAACTGGAAAAAGTTGGAGTTTTATGAAAATCTAATCAACTTATATTAGAACTGCTGCAGTTTCACTTTTGAAAGATGATAAATGAACAAAGAAAAAAGAAATTTATACCAAAAATACTCAAAATTTAGGGAAATGTTTAATTTTGAGAAAAACTGCCAGAAGCTGACTAAAAAAGCAACAATTTTCTTAGAAGACAGTTACAAATTTATAAGAAAAATGCAGCATTTTGAAAAATTAAATAATCTTATGAGAAACACAGAAGACAATGCCAAAAACTATCAAAATTTATGAAAAAAAAGCTTAAAAAATTTATTGTGCAAATGTCACAAATTTATGTGAAAAACATCTTAATTTTTACTCGATAAAGGTATTAAATTTGCACAGAAAAATATGACAAATTCAGGGGAAAATATATTCATGCAAAGCTATAACAAATTTTGAAAAAAAAAATACAGTTTAACGAGGGAAACACCCACATAATTTTGCAAAGGGAAAAAGGAGACTTTTTTACAACCAATCAAAAAATTACTAGAAAACACAATTTTGTGAGAAAAATGTAACAAATTTACAACAAAAAGGCTGTAAATTCCTTGGAAAAACTCTTAATCCTGATGTTGCCAGGCCACATTGTAGGTTTTTTTTTTTTTGGTTTTTTTTGTTTTTTTTTCCCTCCCTTGTCTTGTCAGGCAGCTAGGCAAGCAGAACAGTGATCTGTCACCCTTATTGTGCCAAAACAGATTTACTTTGCCAAGAGGAGCTTATACAGTACTTGGCTGTATTGCATATTGTTATAAACTCCTCCTGTAATAACTTTTAATACTTTATTTTAATTCTTTTACCCATGGAAAACCCCAGGATGGGAGGAGAGAAAGGAAGTGTGTGTGTCGGGGGGGGGGGGGAGAAAAGGGAGGGGAACAGACAAAAAAACAAAAAAACAAAAAAAAAAACAACTAAAACAAACAAAAGACAAACTGCTTCTTCCACTGAAAATGTCTCAACACGAATCTGGCTTCTGCACCTGTTAAAGGAGAGACACGTGTGTGTGTACATCTGCGTGCATATATATATGAGAGCGCACGCAAACTAAGTGTGTGCATATGAGTGGTTTGTCTGGAAACATATGAAGCGTTGGGCCAGTCGCAGCAGCTCTCCCCCTGGGAACCATGAGCAGGCAAGGAAGCGCCACCAACCCCCACAGGGCACAAACGTCCAAGATCAGCAAGCCCCAGGAAAGCCAGGCATCCACCCCTGGAGGGATGATCAAGGGAGGCCAGGCTGCTCAGCGGCCGGCAAGGCAAGCCCGCACCCCTGGACCCACCTGACCCCCACCCCTGAGCGGGGCCAATGCCCGCCTGCCCCCTGGCCCCAGGCACCAGGAGGCCAGCGACCCCACACCCCAGGCCGGAGACCAGCCTGCACCCCACGGTGCGAGCCCCCCCCAGGCACCCCCACAGCGGGCCAACCCCAGCGCCACTACCGCACACCCCGGGGATCCCTATGCCCAAAGAAGTCCCCCCCGCCCAGGGGATCCCACATTGCCGAGAAGCACTACCCCCCCCCCTACTTAATCCAGCACCTCCCGACTCACAGACACACCCTTCCCCACACTTTCACAACCACATGCTCCCATGCGCACCCAAATGCACCAACTCCCTCTCACTCACCCGGACCAACCCATTCTCTCTCACTCCTGTACCCATTCAAGCTCACTTCTCATTCACCATTGTTTCAGAAGGTGGCTGTAAAGCAGATGCAGCGAGCCTGAACACACACCAGTGCAGGCCACAGAAGCAGACCCCCACCCCCGGCATCCACCTAAGCGACCGATCAGCAGACCACTGCAGGTGCCCCGAGATGCCACCCAACACGCAAAGTGTCACACAAAACCGACCCACCATCACCACCTCCATTCATCACCCCCTCACTGTCACTTACGCTCATATTGAGTCCTCCTCTCACTCCCTTGGTTGTATCTATACATTCAGTAGCACCCAGGGATTTTGACAACATGATAGGTCCAAGGCTCCCCACCGGGCCCCCATGCCCCCAGCAGGAGGAGGGCAACAGGGGTGGGGGAAAGACCCCCACCCCCCCCACCCCCCACACAAAACAGGTTGGGTGTATATCAGTTATATGATGTAATTGTGTGTAAATGTGTGGACTACCAAAGTGCAATTAAAATTGTAAAGATAGTGATTGGAGCACCGCTAGCCACTGAGATGGGCAGCAGGGCCCCCATCCCCCCAAGTCCTCAGTGTCTAAAATGCAATTAAAATTGAGGTGAGTGCAGCCCTACCGCACAGCAAAGGTGTTGGCGAAGGGGATACAATGCGGCAGAACCCCACCCCAAAGCCGTAAATGTATCAAAGAAGATGTATATTCCACCCAGAGTCAGGGGGAGGGGGAGGGGGAGGGGGAGGGGGAGGGCGGGAAATAAGACTGGGAGGTAGGCGTTCTAAAAGCGAGGCTGTACCACCCCCCCCCCCCCCCCCCCAGAAGCCAGCTTGCAAACTGGTTCATGAGGCCACCCACTGCCCCCCCAAATCCCAACCCAGGGCAAGGGCCACCAGTGCAAGCAGCCCAGGACCCACCAGCATTGTGCCCCGGCGCTCCCAGCAACACAAACATGATGGGACAGCCATACCAATTCCCACTCATCTTACACACACAAACATGGACAACAATAGTCACAATAGTCATCAATGGGCCGGACCCACATGGTGCCCCATATGCCAAGCGACATCCCCGAGCACCCATGCAGGCCTACAACCACCCACCCCAGATGCACGACGACAGCCGCAGGCCAACCTGCAGCCACAGCCACCCCAGAGCAACCCAACGGAAACACTGCCACCAACCCACACCAATGCCCCCCCAACCACCCCCAAGCACCAACACACACCCGCCGCCAATGACACCAAGGGAAATGTCACAAAGCGCCTCACCCCGCCACACAACAGCAGGGCGGCCGGGACAAGCAGGGCCTGAAATGCCAACCCCCATGCCACTAGATGGACTGCCCCACCCCTGCCACCCAACAAAGTTCTCCTACCTATACACCCATCCTCCACCTCCAGACATCCACCCACAGGCAACCGCACCCATACACACGCGTACCCCCACCCACCATAACACATGCCCACCTACACCCATGTTCAGCCCCACCTGCCCACTCACAACACACACACACACCTCTGCATCCACTCATACACAAGCCCCCACTCACACCCACTCTCACACACACGCACATCCACACACGCAGACCCCAGGGGATGGGGAGGGCGACCCAGGATGCAGGCACCTACCCCAGGGTGCCGCCAGGGCCCCAGGGAAAACACGACCCCATCGTGCAAGGACGCAGCAGGGCCAACCTGCACCACCAGTGCACACCCAACAATGGCCCAAGGGGGGAATGCCCCCACCACCACCAGGGGCCTAGGGCCAGACCAAGCTCCCCCCCCCCCCCCCCCCAGAAGGCGAGGCCAGCCAGCCGGGGGCCACAGGCCAACCGCCCTGGCCCACCCCGCAGCCCCACCAACCAATCCCCGACCCCAGGGTAAGACAAACGGCCACCCCGGAACAGGTCCCCCGGACACCCATGGTCGGGGCGCAGCCAGCTACCAGAGGTGCCAAGGAGAGCGATCCACTTCCCGCCACCCCTCAGATTATAGAATTAATAAGCGGGGACCAGAGAGAATTTAATTCTGCCAGTTGATTATTTGAGGAGGCTGACAATCTCTCCAGGCTAATATAATCCAATAGAAAGTTATTATAATAAGTCATGCATAAGTTATTTCTTGATTTCCAATTCATGAGGATAGTTTTCTTTGTGATGCATAAGGCAGTGAGAACCATGCGTGACATCCTTGCATCTATATTTATTTCACTTAAATCACCTAGTATGCAAAGTGTGGGTGATGATGGGACACTATATCCAAGCCATGCCGACAAGTCCTCACATGTCTTCTGCCAGAACTTTTGAACTGGTGCACAGAACCACATAGCATGCATATAGCTATCCGGGGCGTTGCTCGTGCAGTGAGAGCAAATATTTGTGTGACTCAGGCCCATTTTGAACATCCTTTGTCCTGTGTAATGAATTCTATGTTGAACTTTATACTGTATAAGTTGTAAGTTAGAGTTTTTAATCATCTTAAAAGTGTTTAAACATTTGTGTCCAGAAACTTTCCTCCTTATTGATCGATAGGTCTGTCTCCCATTTTGATATTGGAAGAGATACGGACTCATCCAGCTTTGATAATAGTCCATGTATTTTCGATATCAATTTAGGGGAACAAAGATTTAGAAACTCTGCCACCTTAACTGGTACCTCTAGAGCTGTCTGATTAAGATTAAATCTTGTTTTTATTATGGATTTAAGCTGTTGCTATTCAAAATACTTTTTATCACTGATGTCGTACTGTGACACTAGTTCCTGAAATTGGATAAAATTTCCACCTTGAATAAAATGTTCTAAGTTATTTATTCCCTTTTCTTGCCATAGTGGAAATTTTAATGTCCTCTTTTGTTGCAAGATATCAGGATTATTCCAAATGGGCATGAGTTTACAGTGGACAAGTGAATACCCCGCTATTAAAAAAAAAAAAAAAAAAAAAAAAAAATCCACCAAGCCATCAGAGAGGAGCTGATATTAATGTTTTTAAAACAGTCATGGCGTTTAATACAGGGACTTATAAAAGGTAAATCAGAGATATTTAGTGACCCACAGAGAGCCTGTTAAGAATCTATCCATGGGTTTCCTAGTGGGGTTGATTTTGTCCATTCTGAAACAAATTGCAGTCTTTTGGCTAAAAAGTAATTCAAAAAAAAATTTGGTAGATCTAAGGCTCCACACTCTTTTGCTTTTTGAAGGGTTTTTAAACTAATCCATGGTGGTTTATCCTTCATAAAAATTTACTTATATTTGAGTCTAAAGACTTAAACCAGGCCATTGATGGTTGGGTAGGAATCATTGAGAACAAATAGTTGATTTTAGGAAGGACCATCATTTTAACAGTTGCGACTCTTCTCATTAGTGATAAAGGTAGTGTCCTCCAGCACGTAAGGTCGTCTTGTATTGTTTTTAAAAGGGGAATGTGATTTAGTCGCAATAACTCTGAGAGCCTGGGGGAAATATCTATTCCTAAAAATTTAATATTACCTGATTGTATTGGAATAGTAGATATATTTGAGAAATTGCAATTTATAGGGAGAACTATTGATTTACCCCAGTTAATAGAGTAATCTGATAATGATGAAAATTTATCAATGAGTGCCACTGTCTGAAGAAGAGATCTTTGAGTTTTCAAGGAAAATCAATACATCATCAGCATAAAGACTTGTATTCTTTTTTCTCCAGTTTGAATACCTCTGATATCAACATTTTGTTGCATGGCTGCTGCTAATGGTTCAATAAAAAATGGTAAAATGTGAGGGAGAGAGTGGACACCCCTTCCTAGTACCTCTCTGGAGATTAAAGCTTCGGGAAATCTGATCATTTGTTCGGGCAGACACAGCTGGACAGCTGTTTTAATCCAGTTTATGAAAGATGAACCAAACCCGAACTTGTTTAACACCATAAAAAGAAATTTCCACTTAACACGGTCAAAGGCTTTCTCTGCATCCAGGGACAAGATTGTAGTTTTGACGTTATTGATCTTGCAGTAGTCTATTAAATTAAATAGCTTGCGTGTATTATTAGCTGAGTGCCAACCCTTGATGAAACCTGTTTGATCTAGGTGTATAATAAACAGAATTATCCTTTCCAGTCTTTTGGCTAGAGCTTTGCAAATTATTTTAACTAACTAACTAACTAACCTGCACTTATATAGCGCTTTTCTAGTCACAAAGACCACTCAAAGCGCTTTCATTAATACTAACCCTCTATTCTAAGGGCCTATAGGAAACAGATATCTAGGGACAATTTAGAACAGCCAGTTAACCTAACATGCATGTCTTTGGCATGTGGGAGGAAACCGGAGAAATCCCGGAGTAAACCCACGCAACACGGGGAGAACATGCAAACTCCACACAGATCACTGTTGGTCGGGGGCTGGGATCAAACCCACGATCCCACGATCCCCACAATCCCCCGGCCAAGGGTAAACTGTGCTGCCGCAGTGCTAACCACTGCGCCACCGTGCAGCCCAAGTTTAAGATCAACTTTAAAAGGTGAATTGGAGTAAACTCATCCAAACAGATATCAATTGAAGGAGTTGTAGTAGTTTCTGTATTTAAGTTAACTGTGGGAAGAATCTGACTGGTTTTATCGCTGATAGATGAAATTTTATTATTGAAAAAAATCATAAAGTCCTGACTAGTAAGCTCTAAGGGAATGCTATATTTGACAGAGTCCTTACTCTCTGTCAGCCTGGCTACAGTGCTGAAGAGAAATCTGAGATTATTCTTGTTCTTTTCTATTAATGCAGAATAACAACTTATTCTAGCTTTCCTAAGAGATTTTTTATAAATTAGAAGATGATTTCTCCAAGCTAAAAAATATTTCATCTAATTTTGTGGAGCACCATTTTATTTCTAAATGATGAGTCTTCTGTTTTAAGGTATGAGTTTCTGTGTTGAACCAAGGAGTTAGAAATCTCTGATTAGACTTTTTCTTTTTTTAAAGGGGCCACCATGTCTAGAGTCTGATGCAGAGAAGCTGTAACACTATCTACCATGCTATCAATTTCAGAAGGAGCAAGCTCTCCATGGCTAATCTCCGCTGTGTTGACACATGGCATAGAGTAAACAATCTGTTTAAATTTGGTAACAGCATCATCTGAGAGGCATCTACTGTAGTGAGACTTTTCTTTAGGAGCCAAATATGTTATGATTCCCCGTACACCATTACGCAGCACATGGAGGAAGGCATTGAAATCCACATGCAGAAGTGGTTGCGTGCACTTTATTGAACAAATAAAGTTCAGTCCAGCAAACAAATATGATTTTCAAACAGAGGGATGAGATTATAGTCATGGAGAGCACCAGGGAAACAGGGACGCCTCTCGGACGCTCAACAGCCCGAGGGAGAGGATGCCTAGTGCCGCAGAACAGCTGAACGGCACACGAAGAAAGGCAAACATAAACTTACGGGCTGGAGTGGTCCAAGGCAGTCCGTGCTGTCCGGTGAGAGCAGGCGAGGCAGGAACAGCTGCTAACACCAGGTAACCAACGATAGTCAGGTAGCGTTAGAAAAGAGTAAAAAGTCAGGCTGAAAGTAACAAGTAGGGAGTGGAGGCTAGCATACACAGAGGGAACCACGAGTGTGTAAATTGTGCAATGATCTGGCGATCTCTTCCCACTCAAACAGAGCTTAAGTAATGACAATACTAATGAGGAAAGAGAATGCCAGTGTGTACGTGCGTGGGCTGGACTGGATAGAAAACAGGTGTGCATGAGTGAGTGTCTGAGCATGTGAATGGAGGTGTGTATGTGTGTGTGTGTGCATGCGCGCGCTCATAAGGGAAAACCCATTAATGAGGAACAGCTGGTGACACTGACAGGAGGTGGGGGCGTGGCCGAGGTGTCAAGGGGCAGAGGACCCAAAGGGCTCCCTGAAGCACTTGATGGAAGATAAACAATGTAGAGACAAAATAGCCTCAGTGTCAGAACTGGGTTTGGGACCACCAAACCCAAGTTCATGACACAAATAGTCAGAAACAGTAAAATCAAAGGCTAACAGACAATGGTCTTCCAGTACAGGGTTATGAGGAGACACTACCAGATTTTCTATTTTTATGCCATATATCAGAAGAAGGTCCAATGTGTTGTGGAGATAATGGGTAGAATTTTCTACTTTCTGAGAAAACTCCAAGTCTAATATTGAATTAAATGTCATATTAAGGCAATCACAATCTACATCTACATGTATATTAAAGTCCCCTACTATAATTATCCTATCTGATTTCAGCACTAAATCCGCTAAGAATTTGACAAATTTGGATAAAAAATCTGAATAAGATGAGGGAGGATGATAGACTATGGCAAATAAAATTGAGGTTAACCTGAAATTGCTAAAACGCCTAATACTAAGAACCAGGCCCTCAACGCAATTATAACATGATTTTTTTTTTGTTTTGTTTTTTGCTTCACATTAACTAGTAATTTGGAATGGTAAATTGTTGCTAATACTCCTCCATGACCAGAACTTCTGGGATTTTGACAGTTTAAATAACCAGAGGGAGTTGATTCATTTAAACCAACATAATCCTCTTGCCCTAACCATGTCTCTGTAAGGAATAGTAAATCAATCTAATGATCAATTAACAGATCATGGACTAGCAGAGACTTGGGAGTCAGAGACCTAGTATTTAACAAACCGCATTTAATTTGAAATTATGAGGAGGAACAGAGGCCAAGTCATTAAATTTTGAGGCTTCATGTTTAATTTGAGTTTTATCAACTTTTTGTTTAATGGTAAATGCCATTCACTTATATAGCACTTTTTTTCCTCATCTCTTGATGACCAAAGCGCTTTACAGATCCTGCTATCCACCCATTCACACACACATTCACACACTGATGGCGGCATGCTACCTAACATGGCGCTTCCAGACGCACCAGGAGCAATTGGGGTGAAGTGTCTTGCCCAGGGACACAACGGCAGGATACCTGGGGAGAGCGGGATTCGAACCGCCAACCATGTGGTTATTGGACGACCTGCTCTACCTCCTGAGCCACTGCCGCCCCCACTAATCACATTGGGATGCTTATACATCATACCTTTATGTACTTTGGAGGGAGCAGACAGGGGCTAAGTTGAGGGGTGGCGGATGAAGAGGAGCTGCAGAGAGGCATGTAAGACTGCGACTCTGCTTCCTGGTCCCAACTCTGAGTTGTCATGTTTTGGAAAATTTGGGTATAAACGATGCAAGATTGTTAGATAAAAGAGACTCACCATCCAAAGTTGGATGGACGCCGTCTCGTCTACTCAGACCAGGTTTTCCCCAAAATGAGTTCCATTTGTCTATGTAGCCCACATCATTAGCAGAACACCACACAGACAGCCAATGATTGAAGGATGACATGCGGCTAAATATGTCATCACTGGTCAGATTGGGGAGGGGCCCAGAGAATACTACAGAGACAGACATTGTTTTGGCAAAGATACATACCGATTCCACACTAAGTTTTGTAACTTCCGACTGCCGGAGTCGGATGTCGTTAATGCTTGCGTGGATAACAATTGTGGAGTATTTACAGTTACTTTTTGCCAGCATTTTTCAAATTTGACTCGATGTCGCCTGCTCTGGCCCCGGGGATGCATTTGACTGTGGCCACTAGAGTCTCTCCGTTCATGTTTCTGACTATAGAGTTGTCAATGATCAGAGTTTTTTCCTCAGCGGGTGTGTCGCTGAGTGGGGAAAAGCGATTAGATACATGAACAGGTTGGTAGTGAACAAGGGGCTTGTGACTATGCTTCCTTCTCAATGTCACCCACCCATTCTCTCCTGGCTGCTCAGGAGAGGTGGAAGCCGGGGGTCGGCAAGCAGGCCCTGTGCTGTGGTGCTCCGCAGCAGCTAAGGGGAGTCCATCATTAACTTGCGCTGTTGATGTTTCACTGCAGCGGAGCTGAGATTCCAAATCGCACAACCTCACCTCGAGCACCTCAAAAAGACAACATTTATTACATTTACCATTATCACTAAAAGAGGCAGAGGTGTATCTAAACATATGATTCAGAGAGCACACCAGAGGAGAAGGGGAAGGAGAGCGAGTAGCCATAGCTAATGGCTAACCTGAAGCTAACACAAACACCGATGAAAGGTGTACAGAAGGCTCAAGAGGGTGATTAGGTGACACTGAGTGCGCACACAGGTGCAAGAGGCTTATTAAATAGAAGTGAGAGGTGACGGTAGATAGAAAAAAGCAATTAAAATAAAATTAAAGGCAATACTCCTCAGGAGAGTGAGGAGAGCTAACAACAGAGCAAACCACACCGACAGCCAGTAACACACGAAGTGACAATGCATTACCACAGGAAGAAACACCAAGTTAAGATAATGAAACATTTCAGTTCTGGTAATTACACCCACTCAAAGGGAAGTGGGATTTGCATTCCCACTTTTGTTCACAATGTGAAATAAAGTATTTTCTCCAATTTCACCATATCACACTCGAAACTAAACTCCTGATTTGTTTTTTGGGTCAAAATGTCAACTGAAGTAAAACTGACTACAGCACGCAACAATGCCAGTCAGGCACACACCTGAAAAGCCCAGAACATATACATTAATACTACAGGTTAAAGACATTGTTGAAAATTCAAAACCAATACTCTAGAAGAAATTATGTTTAAAAACAAAAGAACAGTTAACAAATATATCTTGATCTACTCACCTGTTTTCCATATTGCTCCATTTGGACCCATCATACTTTGCCAGTTTGTCTCTTTTTTGTCTTATGGCGGTAAAACAGGAACAAAAGCATACAAAGGAATTGGAACTGAAAAACCCAAAAATGACATTATAGCTCATGTGCACATAACTTCTGGTATTATCAGATTTCTGACAGCTGAAAATGAAGAAGCTCCTTAAATAGAAAAGGTAAACTGCACTGCTTGTCCATAATTACCTTCTTTTATTTTTTTTATAACTAGTTCATGTGTTCATTTTATGATAATTGGTCCACTCCTGATGTAACTTGGTTTTACAAGCACATCTGTATAGTTTTAACATCAACACAATTTTAAGCGTATGTACAATATAATTAAATAACAGGAATAGTTTGCTAACCGTTTTAAACCATCTTATTGCTTTTACTGTATATATATATACAGTATATATATATATATATATATATATATATATATATATATATATATGTGTGTGTGTGCGTGTATATGTGTGTGTACAGTAATGTGAAAAAGTGTTTGCCCCCTTCCTGATTTCTCTTTTTTTTTTGTATGTTTGTCACACTTAAATTTTCAGATCATAAAACAAACTTAAATGTTAGACAAAGACAACACAAGTAAACACAAAATGCACTTTTTAAATGAAGATGTTTATTATTAATGGTTAAAAAAAAACAAATTTACATGGCCCTTTGTGAAAAAGTGATTGCCCTCCTGTTAAAACATAAATTAACTGTGGTTTATCACATCTTTGGAAATCTGAGTTCAGTTTCTCTAGCCATATCCAGGCGTGATTACTGCCACACCTGTTCTCAATCAAGAAATCACTTACATAGGATCTGCCTGACAAAGTGAAGTAGACCAAAAGAGCCACAAAAGTTAGACATCATGTTGTGATCTAAAGAAATTCAGGAACAAATGGGAAACAAAGTAATTGAGCTCTATCTGTCTGGAAATGGTTTTAAAGCAATTTCTAAAGCTTTGGGACTCCAGCAAATGACAGTGAGAGCCATTATACACAAATTCCGAAAACATGGAACAGTGGTGAACCTTCCCAGGAGGAGCCAGCTACCTAAAATTTCCCCCAAAGCACAGTAATGACTAATCCAAGAGGTTACCAAAGACCCCACAACAACATCCAAAGAACAGCCGGCCTCACTTTCCTCAGTTTATGTCAATGTTCATGACTCCACCATAAGAAAGAAATAGGGCAAAAATAGCCTGCATGGCAGAGATCTGAGATGAAAACAACTGCTGAGCAAAAAGAACATAAAGGCTAGTCTCACTTTTAACAGAAAACATCTAGATGATCCCCAAGACTTTTGGGAAAATACTCTGTTGACTGACAAGACAAAAGTTGAACTTTTTGGAAGGTGTGTGTCCCATTACATGAGGCATAAAAGTAACACAGCATTTCAGAAAAGTAACATCATACCAACAGTAAAATGTGGTGTTGGTAGTGTGATGGGCTGGGGCTGTTTTGCTGCTTCAGGACCTAGAAGACTTGCTGTAGTGAATGGAACCATGAATTCTGCTTTCTACCAAAAAAATCTTGAATGAGAATGTCTTGCCATCTGTGATCTCAAGCTTAATCGCACTTGGGTTCTGCAGCAGGACAATGATCCAGAACACACCATCAAGTCCACCTCTGAATGGCTTAAGAAAAAAAAATGAAGACTTTGGAGTGGCCTAGTCAAAGTTCTGACCTTAATCCGATTGAGATGCTGTGGCATGACCTTAAAAAGACGGTTTGTGGAAATGTGAGAATGACAAGACAGAGTTTTCTCTCGAGTCAGTTTTATTCACATCTCCAACATCACAAAGCAGAATAAAGAGGACAACAAAGGGAACTCTCGTCCTTAAATACCAGGACTCTTAAAGTTAACAGGTCACATGTCTCACAGAACACATTGCATTATAAAGACAGCAACAATGCATCCTCTCTGCATGATATCACCCCACTGTCTACAATGCATCCCCTCATTAATCCTTTTATTATACCCCACAGTCTCAAGCTTTGCATACCAAAGCTAACACTCTTGCAGCTTCCCGTAATCACCAAGAAAGCTCTGCCCTTGCTCTGGTCTAAAATGTGAGTCCAAAAGCAGGTCACGTATGTGTGTCCACCACACAAAGCCCCCCCCCCCCCCCCCCCCCCCAGCATTTTAGAACAAAAAAGGGAAAAACAACATGCATGCCGTGATAGTATCAATACACATTAGTCCACATGCTGTCTGGGCTTCCGTCTCCTGCCGTATCTGCTGTAACTGGGGTTGGACGTCCCCGTGGCACTGTCACGCTGGGGGTTTGCCGTCTGGGGGTGGAAACCTTTTTTCAGCACCTGTGGGGGTTCTGGGGAAACATTACTCTGTGAAGCCCTCCGCGGGGGTCTACCTCGCCGCGGGGCCCTCGCCAACAGCACTTGCTCATCTGCCACCACAAAAGCGGGTTTGAGTCTGTTTATGCCAACTTTCTCTTCCCTACCCCCCAAATCTAGCAAAAACTGCTTGTCCCCTGTTTCCAGCACTCTGAAGGGTCCATCATAAGGCGGTCGCAGCGGGGTTCGGTGCTCATCGTGTCTGACAAAAACAAACTCTGCGTTCTTCAAAGTTTTAGGCACAAAAACGCGTGGAAAACTGTGGTGCACGGGGCCGGGCAGCATGTTTTCTATGTTACTCCGCAACAGCTGAGACGGAGAGGTGTCTGGTGCAGGGTTATCTGGGAGAAACTCCCCAGGGAGCCGGAGTGGCTGCGCAAACACGAGCTCCGCTGGGGAGGCTTCTAAGTCCTCTTTAGGCGCAGAACGCAACCCCAATAACACCCACGGTAACTTGTCTACCCAATTTACACCCGTCAGTGACACCCTGAGAGCTGCTTTCAATGACCTGTGAAAACGTTTGCATAACCCGTTAACCTGCGGATTGTACGCGGTTGTGCGGTGAACTGTGACACCCAGGCTGCGGGCCATTGTCGACCAAAGCTCGGACACAAATTGAGGGCCTCTGTCGGACCTAACATCCGATGGAACGCCGAAGCGCGCCACCCAAGCTGTTAAAAACGCGCGCGCAGCCTCCTCGGCCGTGGTTGATGCCAGTGGGACCACTTCAGGCCAGCACGTGGTGCGGTCCACCATTGTGAGAAGGTGTGTGCACCCTTGTGACAGCGGGAGGGGGCCCACGAGGTCCACATGAACGTGGTCGAACCTCTTGGCCGGAATGTGAAACGGCTCCAAAGGAGCCCTCGTGTGCCTGTGTACTTTGGCTCGTTGACGCGCCGTGCAGGCTGCTGCCCACTCTTTCACTTGTTTGCGGAGGCTCGGCCACACAAATTTTTCTCCTACCATTTTGACCGACGCGTGCACTCCTGGGTGTGCCAAAGAATGAATCGAGTCCAAAACGCGGCGGCGCCACACAGCTGGTACTACTGGACGCGGCCGACCCATGGAGACATTGCAGATTAGGGGGGGCGTACCGTCTTGCAGCACCCTGTTCTCCAGCCTTAACCCTGTTGGTCCAGACTGGAGCACGCGCACATCCGCGTCACTACCCTGCTCCGCGGCCATGGCTGCGTAATCTATTCCTACTCTGACTGGGGCCGCTATGGCGCACGAGAGGCAATCTGCCACTACATTGAGTTTGCCTGCCACATGCTGGATATCAGTGGTAAACTCTGATATCACGGCCAGCTGTCTCTGCTGCCGGCCTGACCACAGTTCGGAAACCTTGGCCATCGCGAATGTGAGCGGTTTGTGGTCAACGAACGCGGTGAGAGAGCGTCCCTCCAGCCAGAACTGAAAGTGGCGAATGGCCAAATGGAGAGCGAGCAGCCCCCTGTCGAATGCGCTGTTTTTACGTTCGCTATCGCGCAAGGTCCTGCTGAAAAAAGCGAGGGGCTGCCAAACCCCGGCTACATGTTGCTCCACGACCGCCCCTATGGCCACCTCTGAAGTGTCAGTGGTGAGCGCTATGCAGGCCATTGGGTCTGGGTTTGCCAACAATGCAGCCCTTGCTAAGGCTGCTTTCACCTCCAAGAACGCTTGGTCCCACTCCGGGGACCACTCGACCTTATCCGCGGGTTTCTTTTTTTTTTTTTTTTGAGCGTGGCATACAGCAGCTGCATGAGTTGCGCCGCACGGGGGAGAAAACGGTTATAAAAATTCACCATTCCCAAAAACCCCTGCAACGCCCTGACCGTCTGTGGCCGGGGGAAATCTGCCACCGTGCGCACTTTATCAGGAAGCGGAACTGATCCTTCGGGGGAGACACGGTGTCCTAAAAAATTGATCTGCGCCACCCCGAACTGACACTTCGCTGGGTTGATTATTAACCCGTGATCTCCCAACCTTCGGAAAACTGTGGCCAGGTGTTTTTCGTGTTCGTCTTCGGACGCGCTGGCTACTAAAATATCGTCCAAGTAGACGAACACGAAAGGGAGATGGCGAAGCATCACGTCCATCATGCGTTGGAACGTCTGAGCCGCCCCTTTAAGTCCGAATGGCATGCGTAAAGACTCGAAGAGGCCAAACGGAGTTATTACCGCTGTTTTGGGTATGTCCTCAGCGCGCACTGGGACTTGGTGGTAACCGCGGACCAAGTCTATTTTAGAAAAAACGCACGCCCCTGCCAAATGAACAGAAAAATCTTGGATATGCGGGATTGGGTAGCGGTCATGCGCTGTAGCGTTGTTTAACCTGCGGAAATCCCCGCAAGGTTGCCATGATCCGTCGGCTTTCGGGACCATGTGCAGCGGGGAAGCCCACGGACTGTTTGAACGTCTGATAATGCCCAACCTCTCCAGGTTGGCGAATTCCTCGTGCGCTATGGCTAGTTTAGCTGCGTCCAAGCACCGGGCTTTTGCAAAAACGGGCGGTCCGGTAGTGGTAATAAAATGCTCCACCCCGTGCTTAGCGACTGTTGCTGAAAATGTGGGGACCAAGAGTGCTGGGAACTGAGTGAGCAGTGTGTGGAACTTACCGCTTGCAGCTGTGACATTGGCTTGTGCTGTAGGCGGGGCCACTCGCGCTGTGCAGGGGATAGAATCAAAAAGTGCATTAACCAGGTGCCTGTTAGCGAGATCAACCAACAAACCATGTGAGCACAGAAAATCAGCCCCCAACATATTGAAATTTACTGCTGCTACAACAAAAGTCCACTCAAATGTACGGCCGTGTAGAGACAGAAGCAGAGTCGTCTCACCGAAGGTCTTAATCTCCAAGCCGTTCGCTGCTGACACCTGGGGACCTCCGGAACCAGCTAGTCTGTCCGCGTAGGAAGACGTGATGAAACTCAACTGGGAGCCTGTGTCAACAAGGAACTGCCTCCCCGAGCGTGCGTCTGACAAGTAGAGCAGCTTGTTCTCCTCCTCGAGGGCCGCGGCTGCTACCGACCCCCAGTCTTGGCGTTTCCCGAACGCCCGAACTGGCACGGTGGTACACATTTGCGTGCCTTCTCTGTGAAGCGGCGATGGTAGAAACAAAGGATGTCCGATCCGCGTTCCCTGGCCCCTGCTGCCGCCATCGTCGGTGCGTTTGGTACCGCTGCCTCTTGCCTCCTGTCGTCTCCGGTCACCGCGCTGAGTTCTGCTGCAGCAGCCGCGGCTACGCGCCGCTTGGTGGCGTTGACAATCCGCTGTGCTTCTCGACCCAGCGCGCGGTAGTCCCGTTGCGCCAACAGTGGCGAACTGGCCAGGGTCGCTCTCGCTGCTGACGTTATAGTCCTGAGGAAGAGGTGGGTGAAAATGAAGTGATCGTCGTCAGAGTCTTTCAACCTCAACAACTTCTCCATCAGGTTCACGGGCATGTCATTTTCCGACTCCGTCAGCCCCAGGAGCCTCTCTGCTTGCTCCTCTGATGAGGGGGTGAATTGCTGGATGAGTGCAGCCTTCAACGTACCGTATTTGTCGTTGTCCGGCGGCTGGTCGATCAGGCTCTCCACATGCTGGGCCGTGTTGTTGTCCAGCTTTGCGACTACGTGGTAGAATCTTGTGGCATCTACCGATATTCCCCGGAGGTTGAACTGCGCCTCAACCGCGTTGAACCAGGAGCGTGGATTGTTCTGCCAGAAGTCCGGTAGCTGGACTGTAGCGGCATTCGCTTGTCTGGGGGCTCCTGACGAGGCTGGCCCGGGGGAATTCTCCTCATGCATGATACGTCTTGGGGTCACCAGTGTGGAAATGTGAGAATGACGAGACAGAGTTTTCTCTCGAGTCAGTTTTATTCACATCTCCAACATCACGAAGCAGAATAAAGAGGACAACAAAGAGAACTCTCGTCCTTAAATACCAGGACTCTTAAAGTTAACAGGTCACATGTCTCACAAAACACATTGCATTATAAAGACAGCAACAATGCATCCTCTCTGCATGATATCACCCCCACTGTCTACAATGCATCCTCTCATTAATCCTTTAATTATACCCCACAGTCTCAAGTTTTGCATACCAAAGCTAACACTCTTGCAGCTTCCCGTAATCACCAAGAAAGCTCTGCCCTTGCTCTGGTCTAAAATGTGAGTCCAAAAGCAGGTCACGTATGTGTGTCCACCACAGGTTCATGTTTGATAACCCTCCAATGTGGCTGAATTACAACAATTCTGCAAAAATGAGTTGGCCAAAATTCCTCCACAGTGCTGTAAAAGACTCATTGCCAGTTATCACAAATGCTTGATCGCTGTTGTTGCTGCAAAGGGTGGCCAAAACAGTTATTAGGTTTCAGGGGCAATCACTTTTTCATACAGGGCTATGTAGGTTTGGATTTTTTTTACCCTTAAGAATAAACACCTTCATTCAAAAGACAACAGATAAAGTTAGATTTGCAAGCAGATCTACATTTAATCACTAATGGAAACTACTGTTACATTTATATACCAAAAACTACATTTATATACCAAAAGGTACATTTACATACCATAAAATAGTTATATACCAAAAGCCTGTATATCCCAAAAACTGTTTGAAATAGACTGTACATTTACTCTTTTGTTTAATAGGTGTATCTGTTAAACTGCTTGTCAAAGGTATGGTAGGAGAACCTTAGATTACCCATGATTTAGTGACACCTGTGGTTACAAAATGAACTGCACCATTCCAAGGTAAAAGTCTGACTTCACCAAAATTAAAGAAATCATTAACGGATAATAGTTTTAAAAAGGAGGGTTATTTTTTGTGTTTTTGCAACAGCTTTCAAATGTTGATGAGTGTAGAATTGTTTTAAATCATTTTAGTATAGTCACCTGTGCTGAAGTGCCTGTATGAAATCACTGGAATAAAATCACTGACTATTACAGTAATAAAGTACCGTCACTTAACACCACCCAGTCTTAAAATGTTACTTGGTCTTTTAAGTGATTACTTTTAATCCAGTTTCATTTCCTATGAAGCAAAGGAAAACTATGTGTAGCAGCAGCACAAGCATCATCAAGATTATATATACGTATATATACCATTTGAGCTAATACACAAATCCCCAATTGTTTCTATTTTTTTTTTTATACAAGATCTTAAAACAAATGTACCATTTGAAACAAATAATGGATCACTATTTGCGGTTTCCAGACAATGTTTTGCTTTGCTTATAACTAATTTTGAACCTTTTAAGATTTACAGTACAGTTCGTAGTCAGTTTTAGTCTGTAAATACTCTTTAGCTCAAACTATACATACCTACTATATGCTATGTACAATTTTGTAAAGCCACTTTCCTATTCTGACACATGCAGTACATTTACTGAATAGTCTGCTATGAAAACAATATTCCTACCTTTCCAGGAGTCTTCACCAACCTGATGTGAGCTGATGCAGAGATGAGCATCTATAAATATGCTTCTGTATTACATCATCTGATCCCTTTCAGTCACATGCTCAATTTTATTTAGTTTTTGTTTCTGTTTCTAAGTTGTAGTTTTGTTTTCATTTTGTCATGCAATCACTTGACATGTCACCACAAAAACTGTGCCAAAAATGCAGCAGTTGTTAACTTAGGTGTGTCCTTTGATAACAGTGCTTGCCTGCCATGCATCTACATGTTGATGGGTAAAATGATCAATATAACAATATATAACAGTTGTACTGTATGTGTGACTCAAAATGCTTGTGCTCTTTTTATACTTAGGTTCCTGGAGGCATCCTAATCAGATGCCCATACCACCTCAACTGACTCCTTTCATTGTGAAGGAGCAGCGGTTCTACTCTGAGCCTCTCCCGGATGACTGAGCTCCTCACCCTATCTCCAGGGATGGCAATTGTCCGCCGATCCGCGGATTTCCGCCGATTTATTTTCAAATTGATCATTTCTGTGAATCGTCTAAATCCGTTGAGAAAATTTTAGGGGGGTAAGGTACCTTATTGTTACCGATTTTAGTGAAAATCAACACGATTACATAAGCGCTCGGCGCTTCCCCGGAAGTCGTCTCCCGTGATAACCCGGATGTGTTGTGTTCAAGCTACTGCTGTATTGCAGTAGCTTGACAGCCCTGCGATTGGATAGTTGCAAACGATTGGACCAATCAAATGGCTCGTTGTATGTTTTTTCAAAGATTCATGGCGGCGTGTTCTCAGGGATGTGATTTTCTGCTAATTCGCCGAATTCCGCTTTATTTTATCTTCCAGCAAGATAAAGTACGTTAAGTACGTTAGCGGCTTGTGGTCCACGAACGCAGTGAAGCTGCGCCCTTTCAGGCAGGACTGGAAGTGGCGTATGGTCACTTCCGGTAATCGGTATGGCCAGGTGGAGAGCCATTAACTCTCTGTTACTGACGGCGTACAACGGCTGTATGAGCTGGGCTGGCGCGAGGGAGGAAATGGTAATAAAAGTTAGCCATCCCCTTTTATGATTCCAAACAGTTTGAAATTGACAGTGCACAGTGGACATTGACATAACTTTTGAATATTTCTAAGACTTGGCTACATCAGTGATTGTGCAAAATGAACTGCTCAAGTCTCAATGGAGATTGAAACTGGTGATCTGAAATGAATGCTGAAATTATAAAAAGTAATAGTATGTTGGAATTTTATTTCTATTATGGAACAGATAAAATTAACTGATTTTGAATTGATCAAGTGTTAAAGCATGTGATGGATAATGCTTGTTGGAATATTTTAGGAATGCTATCTTCTTGGAACATAAGTCAATATTATACAGTAATAAGTGGCATTCAGCTATTTGTTTTATGTCATTTAAGCACAGTTCTGGTACTTAAAAATCATAAAAACCCAGGAGCTTTGGGGGCTTTGCCCCCCTTGCCCCCCACCCCCCACCGGGGCTCTGCCCCGGATCCCGCTGGGGGACTAAGTCCCCCAGCTGAATTTTCAGATAATTTCCCCAACCCCAAATCACATCGCTGGTTCGTGTTGGAATTCTGAGCTTTCGGTATTGTTTTCAGCGGAATTATGAGATTTGTATCGAAGGATCAGGAGTCATCAGTGCTAGAAATAGACAAAAGTGTCAAAAATAAGTTCCGGTGGAATTGGCTTGAGAGAAAAGTGATGGTAAAGGTGAAAATTGTCTCAAAGTTTGACGAGGTAACTTAAACACTCGGATAATTTCTGAAGAAACCAGAAAAGGAGATGAAGTTCAGAGACTGATACAGCTTGCTGCCAAAAGGAAGAAAGTTTCACATTAGAAGTGACTTGGTGACCAGTGTAAATATTGTAATAAACTCTTATAGAACTGTTAAATATGTTGGACTAAAGACAGTGAGACAACATTGAAGAAAAAGTAAGTTAACTTTTCATTAAATTTAATGATTTATCGAAGTCTAGTATTTCATTTTTTTTATCACTTTTTTCAGTCTAAATTACTTCTGTTTTACTGAAAACCTCCCAGCTTCAGGGGGGCTGCGCCACCCCGCACCCCCCCATAAGTCAATTGACCAAATTAGATTTCAGCTGAAATCAGAATTTCCTGTTGCCATCCCTGTATCTCTGAGGGTGAGTCCAGCAATCTTACGGAGAAAGCTCATTTCAGCCGCTTGTATCCGCAATCTTGTTCTTTCAGTCATTACCCAAAGTTCGTGACCATAGGTGAGAGTAGGAACGTAGATTGAGTGGTAAATCGACAGCTTTGGCTTAGAACTAAGCTCCCTCTTCACCACAACAGACCGGTACAACGTCTGCATCACTGCAGATGCTGTTCCAATCCGTCTGTCAATCTCTCGCTCCATTTTCCCCTCACTTGTGAACAAGACCCCAAGATACTTAAACTCCTCCACTTGGGGCAGGAGCCTGTCCCCAACCCAGAGAGGACAATCCACCTTTTTTCCGGCTGAGGACCATGGACTCGGACTTGAAGGTACTGATTCTTATCCCAGCCACTTCACACTCAGCGGCAAACCATCCCAGCAACAGCTGTAGGTCATTGCTGGATGAAGCCAACAGGACAACATCATCTGCAAACAACAGAGATGAGATCCTGTGGTCACCAAGCATGACACCCTCCATTCCCTGGCTGGACCTAGAAATCCTGTCCATAAAAATTATGAACAGGATCAGTGACAAAGGGCAGCCCTGGCGGAGTCCAACTCTCACTGGGAATGACTCCGACCGAGTGTTGGCAATACGAACCAAACTCTCACAATGGTCGTACAGAGACCGAATAGCTCATAGTAACAAGCCTGATACCCCATACTCCCGAAGCACCCCCTACAAAAAACCACGAGGGACGCGGTCAAATGCCTTCTCCAAGTCCACAAAACACATGTAAACTGGTTGGGCAAACTCCCACGAACCCTCGAGAATTCTCGAGAGGGTAAAGAGCTGGTCTGATGTGCCACGGCCAGGACGAAAACCACATTGAGCTCCTGAATCCGAGGTTCGACCAACGGTTGGACTCTCCTCTCCAGTACCTTGGCATAGACCTTCCCAGGGAGGCTGAGGAGTGTGATCCCTCTAAAGTTGGAGCACACCCTCCGGTCCCCTTTTTTGAAGAGAGGAACCACCACCCCAGTTTGCCATGCCAAAGGCACTGCCCCCGACCTCAACACAATGTTGCAGAGACGTGTCAACCATGACAGCCCAACAACATCCAGGGCCTTGAGGTACTCAGGGCGAATCTCGTCCACCCCCAGGGTCTGGCAACCAAGGAGATTTTTAACCACCTTGGTGACCTCAGCCCCTGTGATAGGCGAGTCATCCCCCTCATCCCCAAACCCTGCTTCCTCTTTGGAAGGCGTATCAGTGGGATTGAGGAGATCCTCGAAGTATTCCTTCCATGGCCCGACGATATCCCCAGTCGAAGTCAACAGTGTCCCATCTGCACCATACACAGTGTGGACAGGTAGCTGCTTTCCCCTCCTGAGCCACCGGACAGTTTTCCAGAATCTCTTCGAGGCCAACCGAAAGTCTTGTTCCATGGCTTCACCGAACTCCTCCCATACCCGAGTTTTTGCTTCAGCAACCACCCGAGCTGCGCTCCGCTTGGCCTGCCGGTACACCTCAGCTGCTTCGGGAGTCCCACAAGCCAACCAAGCTTGATAGGACTCCTTCTTCAGCTTAATGGCCCCCCTCACCACTGGTGTCCACCACCTGGTTCGGGGGTTGCCACCACGAGATGCACCGACCACCTTGCGGCTGCAGCTCTGGGCCGCCTCTTCAACAACAGAGGTGGAGAACATGGCCCGTTCAGACTCCATGTCTCCAGACTCCCTTGGAATGTGGTTGAAGTTCTTCCGGAGGTGGGAGTTGAAGACCTCCTGGACAGGGGCCTCAGCCAGACGTTCCCAGCACACACTCACTGTACGTTTGGGTCTACCAGGTCTGAATTGCTTCTTCCCCTGCCATCGGATCCAACTCACCACCAGGTGGTGATCAGTTGACAGCTCTGCACCTCTCTTTATCCGGATGTCCAAGACATACGGTCGCAGGTCTGATGACATGATAACAAAATCGATCATCGACCTGCGACCTAAGGTGTCCTGGTGCCAGGTGCACATATGGACACCCTTATGCTTGAACATGGTTTTCGTTATGGACAAACTGTGGTTAGCACAGAAGTCCACTAAGTGAACACCACTCGGGTTCAGATCGGGCAGGCCGTTACTCCCAATCACCCCGCTCCAGGTTTCACTGTCGTTGCCCACGTGCGCATTGGAGTCCCCCAGTAGGACAATGGAGTCTCCAAGAGGAGCACCCTCCAGCACCCCAGTGACTGGGGGTAGGCAATATAATCCATGGAAAAATATATTGGCAGTATGTGTGGCTTATTATCTGCAAAAAATCTTGTGACTGAGGCCCTGAGACATGGCAGGAAACAGATCGACACGATGTGCTGGGAAGGGACCAAAACTCAGCCACCCTAACCTTCAGGACAACTCTCTATTGCAACATCATGTGTGAGAAATGGACTGGTTTGAAACAAGAACTGAAACTCATCCCATGAATGTCTGCAGCCTTTTTTGCTGATAATGCATGCTTGTATTCATGTATTTACAGGTCAGGGAGAGCACAGATGAATCAGACTTCACGCCGTGACAACACCTGTTGCTGTTAGGGAGAGAACATTTGACCTAGAACTCTGTAATACTATATTCAACTTTCTTGAATAAATGCAGATCTTCCAAGCCTTAACCTCTCCTCTTTCCTTTTAAACAAATTCGGGTGGAACACCTACACACATAGTCAACTTTTGAGGGGTAGAATTAGGTAGTTCTTTCAATGTCTGTCTGTTTTCATAACCACACTCTGAAAGGGGCCACATTTTCACTTTCGTTTGATTTTCCTTTCAGGTTTCCTATATAACTTTTGTTGTAATAAATAATTCCAAGTTACTGTTTTGCTCTTTCAAGACATTTATTGGTATTAAGAAATAAAATATCCCAATGCATTGCAATAAAATCAAGGAAAACTAGAAAAGCACTCAGAGCACATACCACCACCAAGGCTCCCTCCGTTCCTCATGGATCTCTCCAAAATGTAATGGGTTTGTTCTGGAGGATTCTTGCTAACACAGTGTAAGAAGATATGAATCCTGGTGGAGGTATGCATTCTTAGATCATTACCAACATGTTATGGGTTCCTGTTTCGCCCAAGGACCACCCCTTGTAAAATTTTAATCCAAATCCATCCAGTAGTTTTGGAACATTCTTGCTAACACACTATGAGAAGATAAGAGCCTTGGTGGAGGTATGCATTCTGGGATAATCACCAAAAATGTTCCTCTACCCAAGGATCACGTCTGGTGAAAATTTCATCCAAATCCATGTAGTAGTTGTTGGTAATCCTGCTAACAGACAGACAGACAAACCACCCCCATTACATAATCTCCTTGGCAGTGGCAATAATCCAGTTATATTAGAGATTTACAGCAAATAACATTGTACCCCACCCCTATTAGTCACGCAAACCATTGTGCATTTAAAATACTGTATATGGACAAAAGAAACGAAAGGGATTTAAGAATGGATTATGACACTGTCGTTTTACGATGTGAATGCATGTTACCACCTGCAACAGCACACCTGCAAAGCATTATACCTAACAATAAATAGAAAAACGTATGACAGTAGAATAAAACTTTTAACTTAATTCAATTCAGCTTTATTTATATAGCTCCACATCACAACAAAAGTCATCTCATAGTGCTACCAAATGCAGGGAAAACCCCACAATTTCTGAAAGACCCAGCAATCAGACGATCCCCTGTGAGCAAGCACTAAGCGACGGTGGAGAGGAAAAACTCCCATTTAACAGGAAGAAACCTCCAGCACAACCAGGCCCAGGGAGGAGCAGTCATCTGCCACGACCAGCTGGGGGTGAGGGGATAGAGAGGATGAAGAAAACAGACATAATGAACATGAACAGTGAGAATCCAAGTACATTACTGGAGGTCAACCGGCAGTCTGAATCTATTAACAGTAGAACAAAAGGGGGGTTAAGAGACACAAGATCCCTCCCTAATCGTAGGCTATATTGAAAAGGAAGGATTTTACCCTGTTCTTAAAAACAGAGATCGAGTCTGACTCCCAGACCCAGAGTGGTAACTGGTTCCACAGAGAAGGAGCTTGATAGCAGAAGGCTTTGCCTCCCATTGTACTTTTGGAGATTCTGGGTATTACAAGTAATCCAGCATTTTGGGAGCGTAGTGCTCTGTTAGGATGATAGGGTAATATCAGATCTTTTATATATAAGGGGTCCTGATTATTAAGAGCTTTGAAAGTGAGAAGAAGGATTTTAAACTTAATTCTAAACTGTATGGGAAGCCAATGAATGGAGGCCAGAACCGGAGACATATGATCTGTCTTTCTAGAGCCAGTTAAAATTCTTGCAGCAGCATTTTGGATCAACTGAAGACTTTTTTAATGATATTTTAGGACAACTTGATAATAACGAGTTACAATAATCTAATCGAGAGCTGACAAAGGCGTGGATCAGTTTCTCAGCATCATTCAGAGACAAGATGCTCCTAATCTTGGCAATATTGTGCAGATGATAGAAGGCAGTCTTAGAAACAAATTTAATATGTGAGTTAAAGAACAAATCTTGATCAAAAATAACTCCAAGGCTCCTCACAGAACTACTCAGAGTGAGAGTAGCGGCATCCAAATTAATTGTACTTACAGTGCAATTAACCACTTGCACTCCGTTGTTCCGCAGGCGGACAAGTCTCTGCGTCCTAAGACGCACGAGGGCGCACAAGAGCGCCCTCGTGCGCGCTTGGACGCACGACGCATCATGGTGGTGATGTAGGTGGTGTGGCCTCCAAGCGCCACTGAAAAAAAAAAGCTGCAAACACAGCCGCGAACAGATTAGTTCATCTGATTGACCTCTCATTCGACTAATAAGAGCCTTGAATTGGGTTTCTGAAACCTTGACGAACCAATGAATGAAAACCTAGGAAGGAGGACCCGCCTCCCAACGCTTTGAATGCAGTGAGCCAATTGAAGCAGAGAAGTTTGTGAGCTGTTTTTTTTTTTTTTTTAAGGCTGGGTGAAGACTGACTGCTGGAGCGGATCAAAAAAGGACACAGGAAGAGCTCCACAGACCCAGCAGCATGGAGACCATCCACAAATGCAACCTGTGTGACAGGGAGTGCCATTCGTGGATCGGCATGTTCGGCCACAGGCGGTGCTTATTTTGTATTGGTTCCAGCAGAGTAGACGTTATGATTTCTTCCATGGTCATTATAGACCGACGGAGGCTGACGACGAAGGCTGAGTGACACACACGCCTTCGCCAGTCTTTTTTTAATTACTACTGTTATTTGTTTTGAAAAATCGTTCGCCAAAAACCGCAATCATGGAAGCACAAAACCGCAATAATGGAATTATGTTTTGATTGAGTCGCGAGACCAGAACCAGAGCGGACCAGCGTCGCGTTCGTCTGACAATGAGGAAGACAAGTTCGCCAAGACTCCGCTGTGAAGAGGTAAGGTGTTATAAGCTAAATTATTCTCTATCCCTGAAAATTGTAATCCAAAATGACTTTTGACCGATCAGTAAATTACAGCTGTGCGGTTCACGAAGTCTGAAGTTCATGCGCCGCGGTACAAGGGGTTGCTCACAGTGTACAGGCTGTGAACGCCCCCCCACCCCCGCTATTCTTCTGCAGCGAGGGGGGGGGAGCCGCAGTGACTGCACTGCTGTCCTACATCACCACATAAGGCTAATCCGTTGTGTAGCGATGGCTAAAGTCCATCCTCTGTAGCGAGCGGGGGGGGACAACCCCCCCCACACACACACAGTAGCGAGGGGGGGGGGGAGCCGCTGTGACAGCGTTGCTGTGGAAACATGCAACGAGTGTAATCTGTCATGTAGCGAGGGCCGAACTCTGTCCTTGATAGCGGGGGGGGGGCGACCCCCCCCACACACACACACACAGAGACACAGCCCTGAGTGTGACCTTTCCTTTGAGCCTAAAATGAAGCTTCTACATTGAATCATTCAAAAGTTACAGACGTTTTTCCAAACTGTGCCATTTGGCACAATTTGGCACAGTTCCAAAACGCCTGGGAACAGCCTGAGAACAAAGCTGTGTAAAATATTCATTTTTTGTGGTATTGTTACCAAATTTGGATCTCAGCTGGATAACACTTGGTTCTACATTTCTGTTGCATTTTCCAGCCGGATCGGACAGCTGTGTGTTATTTACAAGCATTTGTATCCAACAAAACACTGTGTCCAAATTTTTTTTTCTTCAAGTTCAGTATGTTTAGATGACTGTAACTCAGTGGCCGGAGCATGAAGATGCTGCGAAGGGTTGAATAACAGCTTTCGATTTACTTTGGGCACGTTATTTTTTGGCATTTCTAGGAAAATTGCCCGGAGTGCAAGTGGTTAAGTAATAACAGTGGGGCTGTGCGATATGATAATATACAGTATATCAGTAGCGTGATTAAAAAACATCTACAGTTTCATATAAAACTATCGTTTCTATAGGGATTTAAGAGACATACCCATTTCTATTTGTCACCGCCCCGCCTCTCCCATGCAGTGTGGCAGGTGCACCACAGCATCTAACTGCAAGCTAATGTTTTGCCGCTACTTCTGTGGAGCCTGCCAGCCAGGAATGTTGGACTTTTTCCCACCCTGCTGCATCAGAAAGGATAGTCCTCTAACCTTGTTTTAATTGGAGGTAAGTCACGTTAACACAATCTCTCTCTAATTATAAGATAGCAAATGCTAAATGAAGATATGTGTATAGATAGATAGATAGATATACAGTCTGGTGAAAAATTAAGACACCCTGTGTAAGCCTGTGTGTGTTCTTTAAACACCAAGTTAGAAGCCTGTCTTAAGGAAATCAAAGCTTGGATGACTTGCAATTTCCTGCTATTAAATTCAGGTAAGACTGAAGTCATTCTTGTTGGTCCAAAAAACCTTAGAAATACCTTTCCAAATCAAACTTTTAGTTTGGATGCGGTTACTCTTTCTCTTTATCTTCTTTATCTTATCTTCTTTCTCTATCTGTGAGGAACCTTGGAGTTATTTTTGATCAAGATCTGTCTTTCAATTCACATTAAATTTGTTTGTAAGACTGCCTTCTATCATTTGCGTAATATGAATGGATGAATGAATGAATCTTTATTTCGGATAGATTAAAAGTAAAGATTAAAAAAAAAAGAAACAGAACAATATAACAAAGGGGGGGGGGGAGTCCAACAAGGTCCAATCAAACAATAACTCCTCTGATTATACAGTTCAACATAAGTTATCCGAAATGGGTGATGGCTGAAGCCGCAGCTTATATTGCCCACCCATACTCCATCCAAGAAATCAAAAGAAAAACGAAACAAGAGCGATTATAATTCAGAACAAAGGTGTTACAACTCAATCTGGGCCGTCATCTGCTTCAGCTGTGCGCGCACCAGGGAATAATCAGCCCCGGGCTATATAGCCCGTCCTGCCTGGAGCTTCGGCACAGATCCGTCTGCTATGCAACGCTCATCGTCCTGCGCACGTCTGATTCCTCTCAGTCCCGGGCATCTTGCCTGGACTCTCCCTTGGCACGTAAGCTCAACATCCTCCACTTACCTTTTTCCCAGGCTCTCCCCTGTGCACAGGTGGATCTCTAAGGCGGCGGTTCTCTCCCTCGCGGCGGCAGATTCGCCCTTCTCTCCACGCCACGCTCCACAGCGCTTCACCGGGTGTGCTCGCCAGACGCTGTCTCCCTGGCAGGAAGCCAACACCGCCTATAGAGCATCAACAAGGTTGCCAGGCTGTACGGCGCTCTGTGTCACCCCCGGCTGCATCCCGTTCACCCACAACACATTAACATATCACACACACGCATCAACGCACTTGCTGGTATTCAATAAAGATAATTGTATTGAAACTTGAGCCTGTGTGTGCGTGTTCCCTTTGTCCAACATTATGACAAAAGCTAAGACAAAACGTGACAAAACTAAGCAACAACACAGACTGGATATGACAATCCTTATGTGATTTTACATGTCATCTTGTATATATGTTTGGAGTATTTCTTCCTTTAGTTTTTGTTTAAATTGTCAAAGTTTTGTACATGATTTTAATTCAGGTCCAAAAGCATTCCACAATCTGACTCCTTGCACTGAAACAGTGTTTTTTGGTGGTAGTTCTCACTGAAGGTTTTTGAAATATACATGTTCCTCTGAAATGATATTGTTTCTTCCTTATTTGGAACAACTTTTCGATATTTGCAGGCAGTGACAGATTCTTCACTTTAAACATTATTACTGCAGTTTTAAAGTCAACCAGATCTTTCAACTTGAGAGCTTTTAATTTAAGAAAAAGTGGGTTTGTTGGTTCTCTGTAAGCAGCTTTATTATTCTAATAGCTCTCTTCTGAAGCATAAAGACGGGATATATGTTTGTTTTGTATGTATTTCCCCATACTTCAGTACAATGTGTCATGTATGGGAGTATTAATGAATGATACAAAGTATATAATGTGGGTTGATTCAGCAAATATTTCACTCTGTGTAGTATTGCAATTGATTTAGATATTTTACCTTTAATATAATTAATATGTGACTTCCAACACAGTTTAACAGTTAATACTCCAATAAATTTAGTTCCGGATACCCTTTCAATCTCTACACCATTTACACTGAGTTTAGATACTAAGTTATTGTGATGGTTGTTAAAAACTATACATTTTTTCTTACTTAAATTGAGCGTTAATTTGTTTGAATCAAACCACAGTTTAAGCTTTCCTAATTCCTTTCCGAGAGTATCCAAAAGTTGTTCCAAATTGCTTCCACTGCATAATAAATTAGTGTCATCGGCAAACAATATTAAATCCATTTTTTCCAAAACTTTACATATATCATTTATATACATATTGAATAACAGTGGCCCCAAAACTGAACCCTGTGGGACTCCATAAGTAACCTTCAGTAACTGAGTTTTTGTTACCAACACATACATACTGATATCTATTCTTTAAGTAACTACATAACCAGGACAGTGCTACCCCCAATACCACAATTTTGTAGTTTCTTTAATAATAAATTATGATCCACTGTAACACGTTTTTTTTTTTTTTTGTTTGTTTTGTTTTGGTTTGTTTTTTTTTAAGATCCAGGAATATCCCAACTGAATACTCTTTATTTTCAATGGCAGTTGATATTTTTTTCTATAAATTCCATTTGAGCAAATGCAGTTGTCCTTTTCTGTCTGAACCCATATTGCTGCTCACACAATAAATTATTCTTCATTATGAAGTTGTAAATTCTCTCACAGAATATTTTTTCAAGTATCTTGGAAAATTGCGGCAATAGTGAAATTGTTCTATAGTTTGAAAATTCCCCTCTGTCACCCGTCTTGTATATCGTAATTACTTTAGCTATTTTCATTGCACTGGGAAATATACCTGTTTGGAGAGACAGGTTACAAATATACATCAGTGGTTTCACTAAGCATTCAATAATAGTTTTGACCAAGAGCAAGTCAATACCATCACAGTCCATAGATGTTTTACTTTTAAACAATTTAACAATTTCAATGACCTCTCTCTTGTCTGTGTTCTTTATGAAAATGGAGTCTTTTATAGCAGTGTTTTTGCTTATTGTGTCATCCGTAGGTGCCATAATGGGTATTTCTCGAGCCAAATTAGGACCAATGTTAACAAAAAAATTATTAAATTCATCTGCAGGTGAGACTGCATTCACACTCTGAGTCGTTTTACAGTGATCCCTCGCTACTTCGCGCTTCACCTTTCGCGCCCTCAGTGCATCGCGGATTTTTCAAAAATATTCATCAAAAATTCAAAATTGAGAAATAATGGGCGGGCGCTAGCAGAAGGCAGGTAGACTACATTAGAACATCAGGTATCAACACGGAGAGCCCGCACAACTCAAAATCCACCTCTCTGTTCGCTGTTCTCGTGTTGGCTCGGCTCGGGAATCTCGCAAGCTGATTGGCCGAGACGTTTCACCCCGCAAGCTGATTGGCCGAGACGTTTCACCCACCTTCTCTCCCTGCCGAGCGCCCACCCAGCGAAGGAAGACCGCATTCATTGCTCTTTATCGCTCGTGTTGCTTAGTCTCGCCGCGTGGAACTTTTTGCTGTTCTCTTGTGCCATTTTGTGCGAAATAGTCTTCCCGTCGAGCCACTACGCCACCTCCTGCAGCTTCTCCAGCTCTATCGGAAGCTGCCCTCGACGATGCTGTGCCTCTAGCACCTGACGATGAGGCGTCACCTGAGGAGCAGTAAAGCTCTCATTAACCTGTGCAGTAAATCATCTTCATCTTGAGTTACGTATCTTATAAGAATAAAAGAGTTCTAAAAACATATTTATGTACACTTTATTTACATCTACGTATGTATGTACACTTACACACACACACACACACACACACGTATCATATGAGAGAGAGAGTGAGAGAATGAACGTACGTATTATTTATGGGTGACGTCATTAGGGGTGACGCTACTTCGCGGTTTTTCACTTTTCGCGGTCGTTTCTGGAACCCATTAACCACTATAAGTGAGGGATCACTGTATTTTATTTTATTTTATTTTTGGAAAAATTTGTTGGGTAGCTTGTTTCTGTTTTTATTTCCAAGAATATTGTTAAGTATTCTCCATGTATTTTTAATATTGTCTGTTTTTCTCCAGTTTTTTACTGTAATAGTCTCTTTTACTACATCTCATTAAACAGTATATGTTAACTTATTTTTGTATGTCGTGAAGCATCATCAACATACGGTCATATCTTGTGATATAATATGTGGCTGACATATGTAGCCACAAACCCCCCCCTCAAACGTCTAAAGGGCAAAACATCAGAGATGCATGAGATGATATATTACACATGTCAATCCACCAGTCGCTTAGCTTTAAACCTCCTGCCATATCTGCTGTACGCCGGTCTTGCTGCTTCTGCAACCTCCTGCTGTTCCTGTGGATTAGAACTGTTAATCAATGTCTGTGAGTGTTCTGTAGGTCGCCCTCTAGCGGGTCTACCGCGACGAGGGGCTCTTGCCAACTGCACGCTTTCATCCGCCAAGACGAAAGCGGGTTTGAGTCTGTTTATGCAAATTAACTCCTTTCTATCACCCAAATCTATCAAAAAATGCTTCTCCCGTGTTTCTAGCACTCTGAATGGCCCATCGTAAGGCAGGCGCAAACCTGGGCATAGAGCATCATGTCTGACAAAAACAAACTCCGCGTTCTTTAAAGCCTTCGGCACAAAAACGCGTGGGAAACTGTGATGCACTGGGCCCGGCAGCCTTCCTGACTTCAGGTTGCCCTGCCACCGCTGAGCGGGGGGGCAATTTGGCGCAGGATTATCAGGGAGAAATTCACCAGGTAGGCGGAGAGGTTGTGCAAAAACTAACTCAGCTGGGGAGGCGTTCAAATCCTCTTTAGGTGCGGAACGCAACCCCAATAAAACCCATGGTAGTTTGTCAACCCAATTTGTGTCCGTAAGTGCCGCTCTGAGGGCTGCTTTCAATGACCTATGAAAACGCTCGCATAAACCGTTAGCTTGGGGGTTATACGCGGTGGTGGGGTGTATTTTTACCCCTAGGCTGCGGGCCATCGATGACCAGAGCTCGGAAACAAATTGAGGACCTCTGTCAGAAGTTATGTCTGACGGAACTCCAAAGCGCGCTACCCAAGCCGTTAAAAACGCGTGTGCCACCTCTTCCACTGTGGTCGACACCAGGGGGACCGCTTCCGGCCAACGCGTGGTGCGGTCCACCACCGTCAAAAGGTGTGTGTTCCCCTGTGACAACGGGAGGGGGCCTACTAGGTCGACATGCACGTCATCAAAACGCTTAGCGGGAATGTGAAAAGGCTCCAACGGAGCCCTAGTGTGCTTGTGTATTTTAGCTCGCTGACATGCTACGCAGGCTGTCGCCCACTCCTTGACCTGTTTGCGTAAATTTCTCTTCCACCATTTTGATCGATGCGCGCACCCCCGGGTGCGCCAGAGAATGGATTGAGTCAAAAATGCGGCGGCACCACGCAGCCGGTACCACAGGACGTGGCCGTCCCGTGGAGACATCGCAGATTAGGAGGGGCATATCACTTTGCCTTGTGTCCTTTCCTCCAGCCTTACCCCTGTTGGTCCAGACTGGAGCGCGTGCACGTCCTCATCGTTAACCTGCTCCGCGGCCATGGCTGCATAATCTACCCCTACGCGGACCGGGGCCGTGCGCGCTTCCGCGTCACCGCGCAGGCCCGCGGCCGTGGCTGCAGAGTCTGCCCCCACGTGGCCGGGCATCGGCACAGCACGCGAGAGGCAGTCTGCCACTACATTTTGCTTACCCGCGACATGTTGGATATCTGTGGTGAACTCCGATATGGTGGCCAGCTGTCTGTGCTGCCGGCCCGACCAAGGTTCCGAAATCTTGGCCATCGCGAAAGTCAGCGGTTTGTGGTCCACGAACGCAGTGAAACGGCGCCCTTCCAGCCAGAATTGGAAATGGCGGATGGCCAAATGTAGGGCCAGAAACTCCCTGTCGAACGCGCTGTATTTACGCTCGCTGTCGCCCAAGGTTTTGCTGAAAAACGCAAGCGGTTGCCAAATCCCCGCCACAAACTGTTCAACAACCGCCCCTACCGCTAAATTGGACGCGTCAGTGGTGAGCGCCAAGCGGGCCGTTGGAACGGGGTGTGCCAGCAACACCGCGTTGGCCAGGGCTGTTTTGACTTGAGAGAATGCGCGTTCCCGCTCCGGAGACCATTCGAGTTTATTCGTGGGTTTTTGTTTTTTAAGTGCAGCGTACAATGGTTGCATGAGCCGCGCTGTGCCTGGTAGAAAACGGTTATAAAAATTAACTATTCCCAAAAACTCTTGTAACGCTTTGACCGTTTGAGGTTGGGGAAAATTTGCTATTGAGCGCACTTTATCAGGCAGAGGGACCGCTCCTTCTGGCGAAACACGATGCCCCAAAAAATCGATTTGCGCTACCCCGAACTGACATTTCGCTGGGTTGATTATTAACCCGTGCTCTTCCAGCCTCCGGAAAACTGCTGTGAGGTGGCTTTCGTGTTCGTCTTCGGACGTGCTGGCTACCAAAATGTCATCCAAGTAGACGAACACGAAGGGAAGGTCTCGCAGCACCGCGTCCATCATGCGCTGGAAAGTCTGCGCGGCCCCCTTGAGCCCAAAAGGCATGCGCAAAAATTCAAAGAGCCCGAAAGGAGTTATTACCGCTGTTTTGGGTATGTCCTGCTCGCGTACGGGAATCTGATGATAACCGTGCACTAAATCTATTTTAGAAAAAATGCGCGCCCCTGCCAAATGAACCGAAAAGTCTTGGATGTGTGGGATCGGGTAGCGGTCGTATGCCGTAGCGTTATTCAACCTGCGGAAATCACCGCACGGTCGCCACGAGCCATCAGCTTTGGGGACCATGTGCAATCGTGAAGCCCAGGGGCTTTTCGAACGCCTAACGATGCCTAGTTTTTCTAGGTTGGCGAACTCCTCGCGCGCCGTGGCCAGTTTAGCTGAATCCAGGCGCCGAGCTTTTGCAAAAACAGGTGGTCCTGTGGTGGTGATGTAATGCTCTTCCCCGTGTTTGGCCACTGCCGCTGAAAACGTTGGGACTGTTAGCACTGGGAACCGGGTGAGGAGTGCGTGGAACTTACCACCCGCTGTCGGGACGTTGGCCTGTGCAGTTGGCGGTGCCGCTCGTGCTGTGCAGGGGATAGAGTGGAAAGACAGTGCATTAACCAGATGTCTATTAGCAAGATCAACCAATAAACCATGTGAGCATAAGAAATCAGCCCCTAACATGTTGAAACTGACTGCCGCTACCACAAATGTCCACTCAAACGAGCGGCCTTGCAAAGACAGAAACAGAGTCCTATCACCGAAGGTCTTAATAGTTGAGCCGTTCGCTGCTGACACCGACACCCGGGGAACCTTGGGCGGCATCAGCCGGTCCACGTAGGAAAGCGTGATGAAGCTCAGCTGGGCGCCTGTGTCCACGAGGAAATGTCTCCCCGATCATGCATCCTTCAGGTACAGCAGCTTGTTCTCATTCCCGAGGGTCGCAGCTGCTACCGGCCCTCGGTCTTGGCGTTTCCCGCCCGCTTGAACTGGCACGGTGGGAGGCACTTGTGTGCCCTCTCTGCAAAACGGCAATGGTAGAAACACAGGACGTCACCCGCTCCGTGTCGCCTGGTCCTTGCTGCCGCCGTCGTCGTCAGATCTGGCGCTGTTGCCCCTGGCTCCTCGCTGTCTCCGGGCGATGCTCCGCTGCAGCCGCCGCGGCCGCGTTCTGCCTGTGGGCGTCGACGAGTCGCTGCGCCTCCTTGCCCAGCCCCCGGTAGTCTCGCTTGGCCAAATGGGGTGACTCTGCCAGGGTAACTCTCACCGCAGGGGGCAGGGTCTGAAGAAAGAGGTGGGCGAAAAGAAATTCGCAGTCCTCGGCATCTCTCAGCCTCAGCATCTTTGCTATTAGGTCCTCGGGATTGGCGTTCTTCGACTCCGTTAACGCTAGGAGCGCCTCTGCTCGCTGCTGCACCGAGGGGGTGAAATCGCTGATAAGCGCAGCTTTCAATGTGCCGTACTTGTCTTCGTCCGGTGGGTAGTTGACCAAGTCTTCCACCCTCTGGACCGTGTGGCTGTCCAGCATCGCCACCACATGGTAAAACTTCGTGTCATCCTTCGAGATTCTCCGGAGGTTGAACTGTGCCTCGACCGCGCTAAACCAGGAGTGCGGGCTGTGCTGCCAGAATTCGGGCAGCCGGAGTGTGGAGGCGGCCATCAGGCTGGTTTCGGTCGAGCCCTGCTCGGGAGAATTCTCTCCGGCCATTTCTTGTCGTAAGGTCACCAGTGTAGAGAATGTGTTTAAGGATGAGGTTGAGTTTATTTCTCAGATTCAGCTTTATTAGCAGATCACATTTCTCCAACAAATTCAAGAAAAAGAAGAGACAGAATATTCTCACATCAGGCTTTTTATACTCTGGTCACAGGAACTGCCACCATCTGGTGTTTAACCAAACCCACAGTCACACAGTACTTTTCCTCATCACAAAGAACTGCCACCACCTGGCGTTTAATCAAACAGACAGCACACAGTAATTTTCCCAATCACAAAGCATCCCCTTTTGATCTCAAATCCCATTGTCCTCTGGCCTCCGGCTATCTGGGAGTCCCTCCAGGACGTCTCTCCGGAGTGTCTCCTTGACACAAAGGTCCAACCTCACACCTTCCCGTTATCTCGCAGAGGTTCAGTCCCTTTGATCCTTAAGACGTGAAGCATCATCAACATACAGTCATATCTTGTGATATAATATGTGGCTGACATATGTAGCCACATGTCCTATTTTTTTATGGCAAGCCGTTCAGGGAAAAAAAAATACAAAGAAAAGCGTATACAGTGTGTGTGTGTGTGTGTGTGTGTGTGTGTACATATATATATAATATACACTACCGTTCAAAAGACAATTATTTTGTTTTTCATGAAAAGTCACTCTTATTTACCACCATGAGTTGTAAAATGAATAGAAAATATAGTCAAGACATTGACAAGGTTAGAAATGATGATTTTTATTTGAAATAATAATTTTTTCCTTCAAACTTTGCTTTCGTCAAAGAAGCCTCCATTTGCAGCAATTACAGCATTGCAGACCTAACATGATTGCACAAGGGTTTTCTAATCATCCATTAGCCTTCTGACGCAATGAGCAAACACATTGTACCATTAGAACACTGGAGTGATAGTTGCTGGAAATGGGCCTCTATACACCTATGTAGATATTGCACCAAAAACCAGACATTTGCAGCTAGAATAGTCATTTAACACATTAGCAATGTATATTAGATATTAGAGTGTATTTCTGATTAGTTTAAAGTTATCTTCATTGAAAAAAAAGTGCTTTTCTTTCAAAAATAAGGAAATTTCTAAGTGACCCCAAACTTTTGAACGGTAATGTATATAAAACAAAGAAAAGCTTGGAATTTATTTAAATTGAATGAACTTCAGAATATATTGAATGAACCTCTGAATATATTGAGTGAACTTCAAAATATATTGAATGAACTTCCGAATATACTGAATGAACTTCTGAATATATTGAGTGAACTTCAAAATATATTGAATGAACTTCCGAATATACTGAATGAACTTCCGCATATATTGAATGAAACTGGGAATATATTGAATGAACTTTGGACTTTATTGAATGAACTTCAGAATATATGGAATGAACTTCAGAATGCAGTATATTGAATTAACTTTGGAATATATTGACTGATGGGCTGCACGGTGGCGCAGTGGTTTAGCACTGTGGCAGCACAGTTTTACCCTCGGCCGGGGGATCGCGGGGATCATGAGATCGTGGGTTCAATCCCAGCCCCCGACCAACAGTGAGCTGTGTGGAGTTTGCATGTTCTCCCCGTGTTGCGCGGGTTTACTCCGGGATTTCTCCGGTTTCCTCCCGCTTACCAAAAACATGTAGGTTTAGGGCGCTCGCGCACGCAGCGACCAGCAGCCGGTGGCTTGTCACCAGACTGCAAACCAAGTCTACCTACGGGTACAAATAAGTAACAAAAAAAAAAAAAAAAAAAAAAATATGTTGAATGGACTTCCAAATATATTGAATGAACTTCCGAATATATTGAATGAAACTGGGAATATATTGAATGAACTTCTTAATATACTGAATGAAAATGGGAACATATTGAATGAACTTCAGAGTACAGTGGTGTGAAAAAGTGTTTGCCCCCTTCCTGGTTTCTCATTTTTTTTGGTATGTTTGTCACACATACAATACCGTTCAAAAGTTTGGGGTCACCCAGACAATTATTTTGTGTTTTCCATGAAAAGTCACACTTATTTACCACCATGAGTTGTAAAATGAATAGAAAATATAGTCAAGACATTGACAAGGTTAGAAATAATGATTTGTATTTGAAATAATAATTTTTTCCAGATACTCAACCTGCTCAAAGGAAGGTCAGTTTTATAGCTTCTCTAACCAGCTAAACTGTTTTCAGCTGTGCTAACATGATTGCACAAGGGTTTTCTAATCATCCATTAGCCTTCTGACGCAATGAGCAAACACATTGTACCATTAGAACACTGGAGTGATAGTTGCTGTAAATGGGCCTCTATACACCTATGTAGATATTGCACCAAAAAGCAGACATTTGCAGCTAGAATAGTCATTTACCACATTAGCAATGTATATTAGATATTAGAGTGTATTTCTGATTAGTTTAAAGTTATCTTCATTGAAAAAAACAGTGCTTTTCTTTCAAAAATAAGGAAATTTCTAAGTGACCCCAAACTTTTGAACGGTAGTGTATATGTGTGTGTGTGTGTGTGTGTGTGTGTGTGTGTGTGTGTGTGTGTGTGTGTGTGTGTGTTTTAATATGCACTTATTGTTTTAATCAATATATGCCATGATAAAACAATTGAGCAGAAAAAGATCTCTTCTTTCTCCATAATTTTGCTCTTGGAGCATTCATTCTCAACCTTGACCCAACAGCTCATCCCGCTGTTGATATTTGGTCCACTGTGAATTCTGCCGCATCACTTTATTGATGTTTCTTGAGGCCCTGATCGCAGACTTCATAGAGGTCTCGATCCAAGCGTGAGGGGAAGCCGTGTGCTCCCCAGCAAAGTGCACCCTGCCCTCACTCTTGAAAAGCTCCTTAGCATACTCTAGGTGTTGGTAGGGTGTAAAGAGAGCGAAGGCACCCAAACTGTAGGGGTCCAGGCTCCACCTCTTCACCAGTACACCCATGCAGATGGACTGGACATGCTTGCCATGAATCTTTCCCAGATCTCTAAGCGCCAGCTCCTTCAGGGCGTCATCGCTGGCCCCTACAAAGAGGAGTGAGTCGTCGGACCAGGTGTTGGATGCCAGCAAGACCCCAATGGTCTTATTAGCTTTGAAGCTATGGCTGTGGCAGTAGATGAAACCAGATGGCCTGTCTGTGATGCTCTTCCCTCCATCGATGCCGTCAGCCTCCCAGAACCTGCTTGTAAAGGTGAGGATGATCTTAGTGGAGCTGTCATAGCGGACTGCTCTCAGAGCCTCCATCTTTTTGATGGGGAGAGGTGGACTGAAGTCCATAAAAAGAGCTGCTTTGGCAGTGGTTGTTATGAGGACAACATCGGCATGCAGGTCAGTAAGAGATGGCTGTCGACCTTCCTGGTAAGAAACAGTGACACCTGTATCTGACTGACTGATACGTTTGACTGTGGCATTCAGGAAAACTAACTAACTAACTAACCTGCACTTATATAGCACTTTTCTAGTCACAAAGACCACTCAAAGCGCTTTCATTAATACTAACCCTCTATTCTAAGAGCCTATAGGAAACAGATATCTAGGGACAATTTAGAACAGCCAATTAACCTAACATGCATGTTTTTGGCATGTGGGAGGAAACCGGAGAAATCCCGGAGTAAACCCACGCAACACGGGGAGAACATGCAAACTCCACACAGATCACTGTTCGTCGGGGGCTGGGATCGAACCAGAAAACAGAAACATCAAGGACTTTGAGAAAAGCTTTGGGGAGAAGGTCCGACCCACCACCTTTAAAACAAAATGACAAGCACCTCATGTTAGTTATCAAAAACTTTAATTGGGAGCAACCTTTACGTGTTCCAGGATTTTGTCATATGGCACACCAGTAGAACAAGTTCAGAAAAGTGATATAAAGATTTTGAGCTGCAGCCACTAACTTGACAGTGAATGTAGTGGACCATTCACAACACATCAGTATCCATGAGTGAAATCATATGTGTGAAATATATAAATAACACAGCAGTGGTTCTAACTACATCCCCATTTTTCGAGAAAATCAGATAGTATACCTTTTTTTTATACATTGCTTCTGTTAATGACAATAGGTTAAGCTTGTTCTCATTCCCAGGTGTTTAATTACTACTGATTCTTCAAAGCAACTGGCAGTATGTTAATAATAATTAAAGCAAACATTCAACATTCCTGTCAGTAACAGCTAAACAACACACCCTCTCGTAAAGAGGCACAGTATTGTCATTCTGTCTACCTATTTCAGCAAGGATAAGGTTACTGTAATTTCATTTCTTTTTGTCTTTCTTTAAAGATTTTCAAATTTCAAGTTGACGCCTTTTGCTTCATGCATCTGCAGAAAATGTTGTAACATTATAAAATGCCAATTCTCTTGTTTTGTTTCCCTCTGCCTATGCGCCTGCAGAAAAGTGACAACATATGGCAGCAGTGTTAACTGTATGCTGTATTGATGCAAGCCACATGCAACACCAGGGGCACAAATATTTTTTCCAGTAGGTTGCATTTTAACAGATGTAGCTTTTTGGAATTTATAATATAATGTAATGTTTTCTCTTTTTTGTTTTGATTTTAAGGGAAAATGGTGATGATTGAGCTTAATATTTCATTTTTATGCATGTCTGCATATATAAAAACAAAGTTAAGCTTAGCAATATGCCACCCAACTTCTGTTTGTACTTTTATAACTCAAATTTACATAAGTGTTTTTTATCAAAAAATCTGATGTAGCCTACTGATAGATTTTAAAACACTATCTGCAAAAGGTTGGTTTTTTTTTGTATGAGTAAAGTCACAAATTTATGAGAAAAAAAGTGAAAATTTAGGAGAAAACAGTTGCAAATTTACAAGAAAAAAATGAAAAATTACTTTAAAAAGGTTAGACTTTCAAGGGAAAATTTGCATTTTTACAACAAAAAGGAAAAATTTACAAAAAAAAAATAAAGTTGCACATTTGCAAATATTTAATTAAATAAGTTGAAAATTTTTGAGAAAATAGTCATACATTTTTGAGAAACTCTTTAAAGTTCACAATAAATAAAAGTTTAAAATTTTTGAGAGAGTTCCAAATTTACAAGAAAAATGCTGTAAATTCATGGGAAAAGGTCAAAAATTTAGAAGAAAAGGTAACATTTATGAGGAAAAGTTTCAAGATTCCAGTTAAAAATGGCAAATTTATGAGAAAGTTCCAAAATTACACAAAAACGTTAAGAAATTTGCAAGAAAAGTCACAATTTTACAGGAAAATAAAATCACCAATTTTTCAAGAAAGGTTTCAAGTTTTCAATAAAAAAAAAAATAAATATTTACAAGAAATTTTTAAACTTTCAAGAAAAATGTATAAAATTTACTGGAAAAAAGTCACAAATTTCTAAAAACTTCCAATTTATGAGAAAATTGTCATGTGGTGGCCCTCACGAGCCACCTAGAGACGCACAGAGTCACCAGTGAGTTTTCAGTGAGTTTATTTATGGTGAAAAGGGTGATAACACAAGCTGCTGAGATAATGACAAGACTCTTCACAGAACAGGAGGCATAGGGCTATACAGCACACTATAGGTCCAGAGCAGGAGACAGTCACACACAGACAGGCTTGGTAATAATAACACATGGGCTGCTAAGGCAGGGACTTACAAATCAATTCACGCCGGGAGGAATAAGGCTAATACAGCACACTTACTGGTACCGGGGAATGACGGTCAAGCCCAAAGCAGCCAAGGTGTGAAAATAGTCCAGGCATCCGCAACGTGACGGAGGGTGAACAAGTAAGTGATCAGGTTAGTGACCAGGTAAGCGACCAGACACTGCTGCGTCTTACCGACGCCAGTGCTGGGCTTAAAAGGACGAGGCACTAATGATGATAATGACACTCAGCTGACCGACCGTTGACAGGCGGAAGCCCCACCGAGCACTTTCACAATAAGAGCCCGGAGAGGCCAGAATACCGCCGGCAGCGAGACATAGCTTAGCCCGAGCGCCATCAGAACCGACGCTCGGGTCATAACAGTACCCTCCCTCCACGGGCGGACTCCGAACGCCCCAAGGAACCACCCTCCCCCCCCGCCCCCCCAGGGTGGGAGGTTGGGGGACAGGTGCGGAGGGAGAGAAACCAACCTATGAACAAGACAAAGACCAGACCATACATACAAGAAATACATGGAAACACACGATAACTATGGAAACAAACAAGAAATAAATACAAACACAGGACTCTGGGGAAAAAAAAAAGGAAAGAAATACATGACTAACTGTGGAAACACATGACTATAAAAAGAATACATGACTGTAACTATGGACACAAGAGAAATACGTGCTAAACACGGCGACTATGAAAAAACAAACACACACGAGACCAAAAGATACAAGTAAACCCCTGGAAACTATGAACAAAACCCCCATACTATAGCCCCTCAAGAAGGAGTGGAGAACAAAACAACAAAGACAAAACTTGACCATAGCCCCTCAAAAAGAAGAGGGGAGAAAAGAACAATAGCAGACCAAGTACTGCAAAACACAAAAGGCAATATAGATTTCTTTTCCTGACTAAACTAAACTGCTATGACATAACCTGACCATGGCAAGACTGTGGCTTTCAAAAAAAACATGAGGCAAACTGAAAAATACTCTGACTTGACTATGACTAGACTATGACTAAACTATGGTTCTCCAAAAAAACCCCAAAAAACATGAGGCAATCAAAACACGAACAAAACGAGAAATACATACCAACACACAGGGAGCAATCTAAAATTGCTTTGCCTTGGCTATGACTATGGCTTTCCAAAAAAAAAAAAAAAAAGAACATGAGGCAATCCAAAAATTGCTCTGACCTGACTATAACCAACTATGGCTCTCAAAAAAAGAACAAGAGGCAATCAAAAATTGCTCAGACTTGACCGTGACTAAGACTGTGGCTTACAAAAAAACAAGAGGCAATCTAAAATTGCCTAGACTTGACTAAGACTGTGACTTCGGCTTACAAAAAAAAAAAACAAGAGGCAATCTAAAATTGCTTAGACTCGACTATAACTGTGACTTCATGAAACAACAAAAAATCTCTAGACGTACTTAACAAGACCAGGCCCCATATGGGCCCACAGATAGTCCCGCAAGCACAGTACATAATCAGGTGGCCTGCCCCAGTCCCAGGCCCCCAGAAACAAGTCCTCTGGTGGCCGAACCAGGTCACCCCGTAACACACACAGTTTATTGGGTGGCCAACCCAAGACGCCGAACGCTCCAAGCAGTTCCTCAGGTGGCCGACCCGCATCCCACAACCACCAGGACCGTGGAGGGATAGCATGCAGCCGCTCACCTGAACACGAAAAGACAGGGGAACGCCAGTCCGTCAAACAAAGCCCACTCACGGCCCCCAGCTGGTGGCTCCTGAGAGGGGGACAACCAAAAACTTGGACCCCCTCGAATCCTGATTGGGTCACAGCTGCACCTGCGCTGGACCCCCACTGGACCTCGTCGGACCCCGATTGGGTCACAGCCACACCTGAGTCGGACCCCGACTGAACCTCGTCGGACCCCGATTGGGTAATCGCTGCACCCACGTTGGACCCCGACTGGGTCACCTCAGCCCATGCGTCGGACCCTGACTGGGTCAGGACGGGCCCCGATTGGGTCACCGCTGCACCCACGTTGGACCCCGACTGGGTCACCTCAGCCCATGCGTCGGACCCCGACTGGGTCAGGACGGGCCCCGATTGGGTCACCGCTGCACCCACGTTGGACCCCGACTGGGTCACCTCGGCCCACGCGTTGGACCCCGACTGGGTCACCTCGGCCCACGCGTCGGACCCCGACTGGGTCACCTCGGCCCACACGTCGGACCCCGACTGGGTCAGGACTGCTCCGGCGACGACTTCCATCTCCGAACCTGGAACCCCCAGTCCCGTGACCTTGGCTGGCTCCGGACCGGTAACGCTGTGGAGGTGCTCAGAAAACAGGAGAGGACGGGGATCAGTTCCACCGGCAGCGCCAGAGCCCAGCGAGACGAGCTCGGGTGCAGCGGACGGCTGCCCCTCACTCGCCTCCCCATGAGGCAGGCAAAAATGCTCTAACACACCATACAGGAAAACAAGAAAGAGCACTTGCCTGCACTCGGGCTCTGGAGCCGTCCAGGACTTCGCCGATCCAGGTTCAAGAAGCAGCTCATCGTTGGGCTCCCACTCGGCTGCGTCGGGTTCCACAGCCGGCCTGATGGTCTCTACAGCTGGATCCTCACGCGCAGGCGTCCACGCCAATAACCCGTATGCCATGGGGACAGAGGACCCTGGACCTGCTGACTCGGGCTGCATCCTTGAGGAACCCTGGGGACGCTCTCTCGTCGGCTCTGGCTCCTCACTGCAGTCCGTTCTTCTCTGTCCAAAGCAAGGCTGCAGGGCCGGGATATTTCCCAGAGCTGCAGGCCTCCCCCTCGTTCGATGGCGTGGGACTGACGCCGAGGACCGCTCCGCAGGAGGAGACACAGAGGCAGCAGGTTTAATATAAATAGCTACAGCTGGGGAAAGAAACTCAGGGAGCTGCGAACCCTGAGCTTCACCCCCAGGAGTCAGACAAGACAGATCACTATGATCGATAGGAAAATGAACTTGAATTTGCCTGTCTCCCGGGGGGAGGATGGTATCAGCTGTAGCGGACATTGCTCCTTCCCTCGCTCGCTGGGTGGTAGAAACGGACCCATGGACGGAACCCACCGGCACATGACTCAGCTCACTCACAGCAGCCGGCTGGTTGAGGAGGTCATCCCGGCGGCTGGATTCGGAGGAGGAGCTTGCCGAAGATGCGCCCGGCCGCGGCGCCGACGCCTTCGCCGGCCCCCAGATGGTGCAAACTCCCGGAACGGATCGAGGACAGGATCGGGATCCATAAGCAAAGAGCAGGAGTGCCTCTTCTCCTGCTTCATGCCGCGTTCCTCCTCCATCATCAGGTATATTTCACGTTGCGCAGCGATGTCCTCCCTCCTCGTGCCGACTTCTGGGTGGTCAGCGTAGCGGGGAGAGAGATGACAAAGTATATCCTCGGCAGCGTCCGGGTACCAGTGTATGCCGTGGTCATAATCAAGCAGGGAAGCGGAGATGAGCAGCTCATCCACAACTTCCAGCACATCAGTCAGCTTGTGGCTCGGACTCCAAACGCGGTTCCTCCGCGACGGCATTCTTCACATACACTGTACCCAGACAGGAAAAAAGCAAATGTCCAAAAAACTCAAACCCACTGGTGAATAGCGTCTCGGGTTGGCGTCATCGTAAACGCTGTTTTGGCAGCAGTGTACTGTCATGTGGTGGCCCTCACGAGCCACCAAGAGACACACAGAGTCACCAGTGAGTTTTCAGTGAGTTTATTTACGGTGAAAAGGGTGATAACACAAGCTGCTGAGATAATGACAAGACTCTTCACAGAACAGGAGGCATAGGGCTATACAGCACACTATAGGTCCAGAGCAGGAGACAGTCACACACAGACAGGCTTGGTAATAATAACACATGGGCTGCTAAGGCAGGGACTTACAGATCAATTCACGCCGGGAGGAATAAGGCTAATACAGCACACTTACTGGTACCGGGGAATGACGGTCAAGCCCAAAGTAGCCGAGGTGTGAAAATAGTCCAGGCATCCGCAACGTGACGGAGGGTGAACAAGTAAGTGATCAGGTTAGTGACCAGGTAAGCGACCAGACACTGCTGCGTCTTACCGACGCCAGTGCTGGGCTTAAAAGGACGAGGCACTAATGATGATAATGACACTCAGCTGACCGACCGTTGACAGGCGGAAGCCCCACCGAGCACTTTCACAATAAGAGCCCGGAGAGGCCAGAATACCGCCCGCAGCTGTCAAGGCCGGCAGCGAGACATAGCTTAGCCCGAGCGCGATCAGAACCGACGCTCGGGTCATAACAAAAATAAGTTGAAATTGGTTAAACAGGGAATTCCCATGTGGGTAAACACAGATGGAGCAAACATGGAACCCGCAGACAAACCCACATGTGACCCATAAAACAGTCAATTTTACCTTTGGTGTGTCCCAAATGGACATGCTGGCTTCTTCTGGATGTAACATATACATTTGAAAATATTAAGGTTTTCAGGACTTACGTGGAGTCATCATTGATGTCTGTTTGGTCATAGATCATCTCAGTCAATGCTGTGTACATCATGCTCTGCTCATTGAGCACATCTCCAACCATTCCCATCGCTTCCGGACTTAGGCCTCCCTCTTCTTTCAGATATTCCTATAAAACCAAGTCCATGTTGTGCATTCAGTGGGAACAAATATATATAAATGTCTTCCAAAAAAGCAAATGAGTTGACTAGTCATGCTGTGTACACATTTTCATACCTTCACCGAATAATATCAATTTTTTTTAATGCTGCCATACAGCCATTAGCCACCACTTCTTCTTTCACCTTAAGAAAATTAATGAAAATGATAACTTTAATGTCTAAAAAAAGAAAAAAAATGTTATCCCAATGCACACCAAGAAAACATTAAAAACTAAAATCAACAATTGACAGTGCTAGTGGATCTTTTGGTTTGTCTGTTTTTATGGCTGGACTGTAAAACTGACATTCATTAAATCAGCTTAACTAAGAGTAGCATATGTTTTGTGTAGTCTGGACATTTTTTTTATTAAATTGTTTGCTTTGAATCTAGTCTTTAAAGTCGTTATTGACTTTGACCTTTAAGATATATGAAAGACATATTAGGCATCAACCACCTTACCAAAAGACTTCTTTGTCCTTTGACTCTACTGTTTGACTTCCTGTCTCTTACTAACCTTCTTTAAAGCTTGCTGCAGCAGCTTGTCTGCTGATTTTCTTTTCTCACTTGCCGACACATTGTACCCGAGGACATCGGGGTTTGCCTGAACAGCGTAATTCTTCTCCAGCCGCCCATTACACGGGTAAAAGGTGTTGGGGTTGTCCATGATGAAATCACTCAGCTTGACTCCCAGTTGTTTAGCATAATACAGCGCTGCACTATGTACTCTCACACCTGGATGACAAGAACACCTACGCAAGAATGCTGTTTGTTGACTTCAGCTCAGCATTCAACACAGTTATCCCCTCCAAGTTGCTCACCAAACTTGGGGACCTGGGAATCAGTACCTCCACCTGCAACTGGATCATGGATTTTCTGACCAACAGACTCCAGCATGTTAGGGCAGGCCCCAACCATTCTTCCCTCATCACACTCAACACTGGTGTACCACAGGGCTGTGTGCTCAGCCCATTCCTCTACTCCCTCTACACCCATGACTGCAGGCCTATGTATGGATCCAATTCCATCATAAAGTTCGCAGATGACACCACGGTGATTGGACTCATCAGGGACAACGACGAGTCAGATTACAGGGCAGAGGTTGAGCACTTGACTACTTGGTGCGCTGACAATAACCTGCTCCTTAACACCAGCAAAACCAAGGAGCTCATAGTGGACTACAGGAAGGAGAGGGAAGAGACACATGACCCCATCCATATCAATGGCATAGCTGTTGAACGTGTCCCCAGCTTCAAATTCCTGGGGACCCACATCTCGGAGGACCTGTCCTGGTCAGTTAACACCACCAGCCTGATCAAGAAGGCCCATCAGCGCCTCTTCTTCTTGAGGACATTGAAGAAGAACCATCTGTCAGCTGACATCCTGGGCAACTTCTACCGCTGCGTGATAGAGAGCACCCTGACCAACTGTATCACACTCTGGTATGGGAGCTGCTCTGTAGCTGACCGCAAGGCGCTGCAGCGGGTGGTGAAAACCGCCCAACGCATCACAGGGACTCCACTTCCAGCTATAGAGGACGTCTACAGGAAAAGATGTCTGCGCCGGGCACGCAGCATTCTTAGGGACTCCAACCATCCTGCTCATGGATTGTTCCAGCTTCTCCCCTCCAGAAGACGTTTCAGAAGCCTTCGGACTAGAACCAGCAGGTTTAGGAACAGTTTCTTTCCAACAGCTGTCACGTTATTGAACTTAGTTCCCCGCTGACTCTCTTACAATCATCTTTTACCATCCTCACCTGTACATAACTGCATAACTACATAACTACATCTAACTTATTGCACATTATTTGCACATAACAGTACTTTTAACTTTCTGCACTGCTGCATATATTTGCTTAAATTGCACATACTGTTAATTACTGTATATACTGCACTGCTGTCCTTTGCACTTCTGATTGGATGCTAAACTGTGTTTCGTTACCTTGTATTCATACATGTGTAATGACAATAAAGTTGAATCTAATCTAATCTAATCTAATAATATTGGACAATGCTGTTGACAAAAAAGCCAATGAGGGCTAAATTTGCTTGCCATTGAAACATTTGACACTTATGTACAGTACTTCTGTAATATTATGTCCATGGCCTCCTAAGTAAAATGCTGCACATATCACATAACATCATGCTGATCATAATAATGATCAAGAATCGTATATCATGGCATCCTCTGTGGAATTAAACCACAAAAGCTTTTTTAGTCAAGCTTTAAAGAGTACAAACAAGATAATTTATTTTGTGTGCTCTGGAATCCGTTAACTTCATTGGTAACTATCATCTGGATTTTCAAAATCACCTGCAATAACAACTTTGAATTCAAGCTCATGGGCTTTTCATTTAGCTTTATGAACATCCTGAAAGTGATGAAATAGATGGGCTAATCTCTACAGCATGCACATATTCTACCCTGGAGTAAGCATTATGGCATTTGGATCTGGCGGAGGCAGAAGCTTGTCAATGCCCTTAGCTCTTGGAGCATGCTGAGGGAGTTGAGAGGATCTCCCTTGTGGCAGCGCTATGACATGACAACAGCAGAAGGGTGAGGGAGTCCAGGAAGAAGTCTGGGCTTGTGCAAAAGGGATTGTGCTGTCGGGGCTCCGCTGTTTCGCCAGTCCTCGACACCTGTTCCTATTCCAACTAAGCCAGCTTCAGCTCCACAAAAACGGTGTTGTCCAGCTCCGGAAAGCCGGAGGAACGCCATCCCCTCCTCGCCAGCATCCTCTTCTTCGCCAGAGTGGAAGACTTCCGCAGCAGTGCACTCTAAGTGTTTCTTTCTCCAGCTGATTCCCCAACTTTTCCCTGATGCGCCCTGTTGCACAGCTGCTGCCTCCCACTTCTTCCCGGTGAGTTATCCTGCTGCTGGGAGGCTCAATGCATCCTACTTAGCTCCGTCCACCTCCGTGATTAAAGGAGCGGCTCCTCCGCCATCCTCAGAGGGGCGAAGGCTCACCATAGACATGGGGAGGAATGACTGTTCTTCTCTTGCTGCAGATAACATCACACACCGGGATGACAGGCAAGTTTAATTTCATTCTATGTCAATTTATAATGATATGCCTTGCCTGATTCCCCCTGACGAGGCTCAGGGTTTGCAGTCCCCTGAGCTCTCACCACCTGCTGCAGCAAATAATTCTTCACCTACCTCTCTGTGTCTCCTCCATCTATCCCTGAGTGTCCGTTCGCTGGTCCCAGATCTGTGCCGCCAGACAATGTAGGAGCCTGTCAGGCTGCAGAACCCAATTCCAGTGCCAACACGAAGCCGACCACCAGCTTCCATGCCAGAAGAGCTACCAGCGTGGGTTATGTCGCCTGGGGCAACGAGGACTGCAACCACTTCATGCCTGCTGTGGAGGCCACCGCAGCAGAGTCAGTGACCGAGCTGGACCTCCAGAGGACCGAGCCCAAAGTTACATCATCGCCCAGATTGACGGAGTCCTGGACAACGTTGGAGCTCGAGCTCCGGCAGGTGCTCTCCTTTGTTTTTCTTGTCTCAGTTTTGGAGATGTCTTGCCTTGCTCTTGGTGAGGAGAGCCGGGCACATCCGCCCGCTGTTCCTGCGCTCGCCTCACCGGGCTCCGCCGCTGCCGGTGACCCTGATCCTGCTTCTCTGTGTTCTGTCTGAGCTTCCTCCCAGGGTCACTGGAGATGTTCCAGTACCACCAGATGTCTTTGGGGGTCCAGGCTTACGGCCCGAGGTCGCTTTGGGTCAAGCTTTCCCCGCAGTGGAGGTCGGCGGGGGTGCCCTTTCCCAGAGCGGGTCCCCCATTGGTGCAGCTTCGGCCCAGGCCAGATCCACCGTGTGTGCAGCTCCTCCTCTGTCCGAGACCGTCATGTGGGTTCCTCCTTCCTTGTCTAGGTCTCTGTGGGTGCTGCGCCCCAAACTGAAGCAAACGTGGGTGCTGCATTCCAGCATGGGCCTTCCTTTGGTATTGTGCTCCAGCCTGGGGCCCACCATGTGTGCAGCATTGGCCCAGTCTGGGCTCATTGTGGGTGCACCAATGGCCCTGTCGGAGACCACCATGGGTGAAACATTGGCCCAGTCGGGGCCCACTGTGGGTGCAGCGTTGGCCCTGTCCAGGCCAACCAAGGGTGCAGCTCCGCTCCTACCTCGAGCCACCGAGGGTGCAGCTGTGCTCCAGCCTGGAGCTGCCATGGGTGCTGAAAAGCTCCAGCCCGGACCCACCGCGGGTACTGCAGAGCTCCGGCCCGGAGCAACCGTGGGTGCTGCAGAACTCCTGCCTGGAGCCACCACAGGTGCTGCAGAACTCCTGCCTGGAACCGCTGTGGGTGCTGCAGAGCTGCGGCCCAGAGCCACCGCAGGTGCTGCAGAGCTCCAGCCTGGAGCCACCACGGGTGCTACCATGCTCCAGCCCAGAACCACCGCAGGTGCAACATTGTCTCAGCCTAAGACCACCGAGGGCGTTGTGGTCCCCCTTCCTCTTCAGGCGCCCCGACTCTTACCACCTTGCCGTGTGGCTGGCCTGGAACTTTGGCCAGCCACCAGAGCTGCCTTGCTCTTTAGCCTAGGGGGCCCAGGGGCTTAGCGCAGTGTGGGTGCGGGTCTTGAGCGGGCTCCATATTTTTTCCCTCCTGTCCTGTTCCCCCCACCTCCCTCCTGGAGTGGTTGTTGGTTGTATCCTTTCCTTTTTTTTTAGGGGGGGGGGCTTTGTCCTGATTCTGAGCACAGTGCTAAGACTCTCAATTTATTCCTGTGTATTTGGTATATTATGATTATTTTTTTCAGTTTCTGTAATGTGTAGAAAAATATGAAATTAATAAATATGATCAGGTATAAATTATTTAATTTATATTGATGTGTGGGAATCTGAGCTCAAATTTCGTTTCATATACACCAGAAAAGTTACTAACACTCACAGGGGCACCAGCTTCTATCTTTAAGAAGCAATTTTAATTTTAATTTCACTTTATACCTGTTTAATCACTCAATAAATTAATTAATAATCAGTCTCAAAAAATTTTCCGTGAATTCGATACCTGGGCTTGAAACAGATTCAGAATGAAATAAATTCTCAACAACTTCTCTCATTTTCACATATTTATTAAACGAAATGATTAACAGACATTGCAGTAATTTCATTAATCATAAAATCAATCTTGTAAATGACAGATTAACAATGTCAATATTTTCGGAACCAGGGTTAACTGAGAAATGAATTTCTATCAGTTTGAGTTAACAGATTATGGAAACAATGCAAATTTATGGAGAAAGTTTACTAATTATATGGAGAGTCCTGGATTAATCTTAAGAAAATAAAAACGGAATTTTAATGAAAAGAAGAGTTATGTTAAGGGCTTCTTAATTTGCATCTGATTAGATATACAAATTATTACCGAACCTTAGACGTTTAATTCAGCAGATGAATTAAAGTTTGCAGCTCAAGTGATTCCTCATTCGGCGTCGTCCTCAGCCCAAGATTTTGTGGATGTTAGGGAAAATATCTGCCCGCAGATATTTCAGGGTCCACAGTTCAACCTTTAAAGTCAAGCGGTCGAAGTGGCTGGATTTTGGCTGAATGACCCACAGTGGTAGCTTGGATCGGAGCCAGATGGTGCCGACGTTTCTTCAGCGTGTGGTGAAGAGAGCTGCGCGTTTTCTCCTTCGTAGACAAGCGGCTCCAGAGGTTTTCTAGAATAATTAGATCTAATCAGATTTCAAATTAGAAAAAGACTTTCGGACTTTAGATAAAATGATAGCTTCTGGTGTGTGATTGGTCAAGAAAAATATTATAAAAATAAAGTCAAAATTAAAACTTACATTAAAATTAAAACAAATGGTGGTTTTACAGAAAGTTTTACAAAGAAAAAAAGATAAATAAGAATTGGAGTTTAACTCCGATTAAGAATTGAGCTCAAAGAAATAGGAATTCCTAGGCATTTAAGAGAAAAATAAAAAAAACATTAATATACAAAGTTACATAAACAAATTACGAGTTATATGCTCTGTGCTCGGAAAAGCAACACGTGGTAGAAGTCTTTGTTCAGGCAGTCCAGTGTTCTACCAAAGGTCTTTCTTGCAGTGTGTGGACAATGGACAAAGAAGAGAGACAAAAGAAAAAGAGCGGTGAACGGAGGCGAAAAGAGCGTCCAAAGAGGCGTTAAAAAAAGACGAAAGAGAGCCAAAAGAGCAGAAAGAGTGAGTACAAAGAGAGAGAAAAGAGGGGGTCTTCCTCCTTTTATAAGTTCTGTTGAGCTTTCACGGGTTTCCGGGTTGACTGGAATCTCAGCCAATGAGCGTCCTTCGTGGGTGGGCTTGATGAACTTTAGTCCAATGACAGGCTTTGTCTGCGAGGGACAAATGGGATGGAGAAGCTGGGGCCCAGTGAATGCTGGGTGAAATTTGATACCGGTCCGCATGGACACACAATTCCAATACACTGGAATATGCTTTTATACCCTTATTTATGAACTAAGCTAACTTTAGTGATTAGTGTAACCTTATAAGCAGTGCTTCTAAATCAACATGCAGGAATAAACATTCATTTAAACATTTTTAACATGCATATATATAAAATAACAGATTAATGCATTTCACACATATTATTGATTTTCCGCATTAAAAACATCAGAGTCCATTTGCTTTTTATGGTCCTGAAAAGAAGGAAAGATTTAGAATTGAGTTTGTAATAATGTACTTTAAAGTTCACTGGTTAAATCCAGCATGTCCCAGAGTTTAAGGAAATTAACCGAGTTGTGGATCTGTGTAGGCCATGAGGGCTCCAGGTCTGTTCCATGTTTATGGGGGCAATAAAGGGGCGCAGGAGGAAATAGGTTGAATTCTTTAAGACTGGTTTTAGCAAAGGAATGGGATTTCAGCTGTGGCCTGGGGAAGAAAATCAGTTCTTGACTGTCTTACTCCTGGGTGAAACAAAATGTCTTTAAGCAGAAGAACAATTATTGCTGAGCCAAAGTGAGATGATGCTACAAATGTTTGGTCTATTTTCTGTTCTGTGGAATAAGCTCCGTCCTCATCTCCCAGGTACACCCACAAGCTGCTCGCTGTCTGCTTCTCAGCCATCCCAGCTGCGAGCAGTTGGAAATAAGGTCCTGCCTGGTTACTGGTTTGCACCTGCCAGCCATTATTTCGCCCACTATTTATAAACTGCCGTTTCCCTCCATCATTGCGGCAGTCTCAATTGTGTTCAGACTGGACTTCTCCTCTACGGACAGTCTCCCCCTTTCAATTCAATACAATTCAGCTTTATTTATACTGCGCCACATCACAACAGAAGCCGTCTCGTGGTACCCCTCCTTTCCTCCAGAGTATGCTCCGCTCTGGAGCGTCATTTCTTGTGAGTTATTCTAAGTTTGCATTTTTGTGTTTTTTGCACCATGCTGGATTTTTCATTATTAAATTTCATTATTGCAGTTTAACGCATGGATCTGTCTTTCTGCCCTGGAGGGGCGTACATGACACCAGATATACAATAATTATCATATTTACAAGAAAGTTTTATAGTCTATACATTATATGTGAACCATGCTGGCAAAATGAGTCACTTTGAGGAAATTATCAAAACTGAGTTAACATTTTTTTTTCCATTTTCTGTATTGAAAGACCTTCAAAATGATATTTAACTTGGAAGAAGTGTGCAACTTTTTTTTTTTTTTCTCTCTCGGCGCCACACCAGTCGGCTGCCTTTTGCAACAGCGGCTCGATTCCGAGTCTTTTTCCCTTCCTCTCTCTTTTGATCCGTCTTTTTTTTTCACCCCACTTATATCACGGACACACAGATCGTCCTAAATGTCTCCTGAGCCGGTGGACGGAGCCACTGTTTATAGCAGGATACGATACAGCAGAGAACAGCTGCTAGCATTCAACCGCCACCCAGTCCCATTGGAAAAACTCGACATACCGAGAGAACTGAGGCGAAAACGCCGCGGCTGCCGGGCTGGAGTAAGGCGGAGGACAAAAAATATAAGGTACAGACCCTCCCTTCCATCTGTTGTCATGGGAAATGTACGGTCGATACTGGGAAAGTTAGATGAGCTAGCGGCTATCTCCCGTTATGATAGCACTTACCGGGAGTGCTCTCTCCTTTTGTTTACTGAGACGTGGCTAACTGAACTAGCAGCAGATGCTAACATTGAGCTGGAGGGTTTTCACATGATACGAGCTGACCGAACACCAGACAGTGGCAAGGCTAGGGGCGGTGGAGTGATAATGTATGTTAACAACAACTGGTGCAGACCGGGACATATCACTGTTAAACAACGACACTGCAGCAAAGACATTGAGTTGCTAGCTGTTAGCATGAGGCCTACATATCTCCCGAGAGAACACTCACACGTGATCTGCATTGTTGTTTATGCAAATCCAACGGCGAACGCTGGGACAGCGCGTGACGTCATCCATTCAGTAACCAGCAGGCTGCAGACAGAACACCCAGATGCTCTTCTCCTCATCTCAGGCGATTTCAACCATGTTTCACTGTCTCCCATTCTACCCACGTTCACCCAGTATGTCACATGCCACACTAGAGACAATAAAACACTGGATTTATTCTACGCAAACACTAAGGAGGCGTACACCTCATCACAACTCCCCCCACTCGGGAGATCGGATCACAACTTGGTTCATCTCCGGCCGGTGTACAAACCCCTAGTGCACAGACAACCTCCGGCCATGCACACTGTGGAGTTATGGTCTGAGGAGACAATGGACACCCTAAAGGGCTGTTTTGAAGCCACCGCCTGGAAGCAGCTCGGCGATCCACATGGTGAGGACATCGATGGCCTCATTCACACCTTCACGGGCTACCTCAGCTTCTGTGTGGACAAATCCGTTCCCACCAAGACCATACGGCGTCACTCAAACAACAAACCCTGGATCAACCCTGAGATAAAAACACTTCTGAGAGAGAAGAAGAGGATCTTTAGGTCAGGGAACAGGGAGATGCTGAAGTCCGTACAGAGGGAGCTGAGGAGAAAGATCAGAGAAGGCAAGGACAGCTTCAGGAAGAAGATGGAGGACAAGCTGCAACAGAGCGACATCAGCGGGGTCTGGAGAAACCTCAAAACCATCTCGGGGCTCCAGAATACCTCCCCCCAGGCCACAGGGGGCAGGGAGTGGGCGAACAACCGGAATCTGTTTTTCAATAGATTTGACCAACCGCCCTCCCCCCTGACTGCACAACAACCACTGCTGCCTCTAAAGAAATCAAGTCCTGCTGCCCACTCCCCACTCCACCAACACCCCCCCACTCCCAACACACAGCCCCCCATCCTGACCCTGACCAGGACCCAGGTGAGGACGGAGCTGAGGAAGATCAAGGCAAGGAAGGCGCCGGGACCGGACGGCATCAGCGCAAAGCTCCTCAAGTCCTGTGCAGACCAGCTGTGTGGGATTGTGACGTATATCTTCAACATGAGCCTGAAACTGGGGAGGGTACCACAGTTGTGGAAAACATCTTGTGTGGTACCTGTACCAAAAACTTCCCACCCCAAAGACCTGAACAGCTACAGACCGGTGGCCTTGACGTCCCACTTGATGAAGACCCTGGAGAGACTGCTCCTTGCTCACCTCCGCCCCCTGGTGGAACCAGCGATGGATCCACTCCAGTTCGCCTACCAGCATGGCATTGGGGTGGAGGATGCGGTGATCTTCCTCCTTCACCGTTCTCTGTCCCACCTGGAGAAGCCCGGGAATATGGTGAGGATCATTTTCTTTGACTTCTCCAGTGCTTTCAACACCATCCAACCGATGATCCTGAAGGACAAGCTGCTGCGCGCAGGGGTGGACCAGCACCTGTCATCATGGATCCTGGACTACCTCACGAACCGGCCTCAGTTTGTGAGAACCCGGGACTGTGTGTCCGACACGATCATCAGTAGCACGGGGGCCCCCCAGGGAACGGTGCTGGCTCCCTTCCTGTTCACTCTTTATACTGCGGACTTCTCACACAACACAACACACTGCCATCTACAGAAGTTCTCTGATGACTCTGCGATCGTTGACCTCATCTCCAATGGAGATGAAGCTGAGTACAGAGGGCTTATCCAGGACTTCGTGGACTGGTGCCATCGGAACTGCCTCCAGATCAACGCGAGGAAAACTAAGGAGCTGGTGGTGGACTGCCGCAGGCATGGGCAGCCCCTCACAGTACCAGTAAATATACAGGGAACAGACATCGAGATGGTGACATCCTATAAGTACCTGGGTATTCATCTGAACAATAAACTAGACTGGTCACACAATACTGATGCACTCTACAAGAAGGGACAGCGCAGGCTGTTCCTGCTGAGGAGACTCAGGTCTTTTGGTGTACAAGGGGCGCTGCTGAAGTCATTCTATGACACGGTGGTGGCATCAGCCATCACTTTTGGAGTGGTCTGCTGGGGCAGTGGCATTACTGCAGCCGATAGGAAGAGACTGAACAAACTGATTAAGAAAGCTAGCTCTGTCCTGGGGCAGCGCCTTGATCCGATGGAGGAGATAGGAGAGAGAAGGACGGTGGCTAAACTGTCATCTCTGCTGGAGTCCGAGTTCCACCCTATGCAGGACATACTGAATGCACTGAGGAGCTCATTTAGCAGCAGACTACATCATCCCAGGTGCACAACCGAGAGGTTTCGTAGGTCCTTCCTACCAACGGCTGTCAGACTGTACAACCTAAGCAGGGCTGCTCGCAGAGATAGCAAAAAGACGTAACAAACTAATAGTTTTTTGAATGCAAAAGATGCAATAGACTTACACAATGGTCCCCTCCGGCATACAACTAGGAACTTACCGGTCGCTATGGAGGGTGAGAATATGTATGGGCACATAATCATACCATGTAGGATAACTAAGTAGACGGTTATGCTGTTTCATTCCATCTAGCAACAATGCTCTGCACTGTGTGTGTTTATATATTTACATATTTATTCCATCTAGCTACAATGCTCAGCACTGGGTGTGTTTATATATTTATATATCTACATATTATTCCATCTAGCTACATTGCTCCGCACTGTGTGTGTTTATATACTTGCATATTTATTCCACCTAGCTGCAATGCTCCGTACTGTGGGTGTTTATATATTTACATATTTATTCCATCTAGCTACAATGCTCTGCACTGTGTGTTCATATATTCATGTATTTATTCCATCCAGCTACAATGCTCTGCACTGTGTGTCTGTGTGTGTGTGTGTATATATATATATTTTATAGTAATATGTACATATGTATATTAGCTGCTCTTGCTTGCTTGTTTTTTTTTTTTTGCCTTCTGATTGTTGCTCTGAGTGTTGCTATCCCTGTGCTGTTGCAATCCTGGAATTTCCCCGTTGTGGGACTAATAAAGGCTTATCTTATCTTATCTTATCTTATCTTAAAAACAGACGATTTGTTTATATTTTTGCTAGGTTTGAAACTCGCGTTCGATCGGTTGGGAGTTACGTCTTCTGGAAAAACATATGTATTTTTAGAAAGCACGTTTTATAAGCTTTCCATTGATACCAGGAACTCATGTTTTTTTTTTTTTGTTTTTTTTTTTTTTCCAGGACTTGCTGCTAGTAAACAAAGAGAGTTATGATTTATGGCTTCTCGTGCCTGAAGCTCGTAATGACAGTGTGCAATCCCACTCATTTTGCCAGCACAGGTCACATATGATCAATACATTTTAAAAAGGACAAATATACAATAGTTTTGGGATTTCCATGCACTCCCCCCACCAAAAAAAAAAAATAAAATAGATGTTTTGATGTACGTGAACGCCTACACATCACCAGAAAATGATGCCTGCTCACACCTGATCAGCTCATACCCAGCTGGCTCCTCCTCACTGACAGTCACATCAGCAGCGCTCAGCTCATGTATGTTTGTGCAGCTTTACTGGCACCACAACAAGCTTAAACATATTGTCTGTTGCTCCAAATCAAACTTCCATTACCCACTGTTTGTAACAAATGTGTTTATTCCTTAAGTTATTGCAGTTCAATACACATAAAATAGCTTTATTTTTTAAATGCACTGTCCTGTGATTCCCCCCCCCCCCCCTCATGGATCTTCACCTTATCGTAGTGGAGGGGTTTGCGTGGCCCAGTGATTCCAGGAGCTTTATTGTCCGGGGCAATTTGCCTCTGATAGGGCAACCCAAGACAAACTGGTCCTGGGTGAAGGGCCAGACTAAGAACGATCCAACAGACTCTCATGATAAATTGTAGATCAAGGATTCAGTGTACCCTGCCCGGTATGGAGTTACCGGGGCCCCACCCTGGAGCTAGGCCCGGGGGAGGGGCTCGATGGCTATCGTCTGGTGGCCGGGTTTCCACCCATGGGACCCAGCCGGGGCAGCCCGAAGGAGTTACATGGGTTCACCCTCCAGTGGGCTCACCACCTGCAGGAGGGATCATGGGGGTCCGGTGCTATGTGGATTAGGTGGCGGTCAAAGGCGGAGACCTTGGCGAACTGATCCCGAGCTTTCTAAACTGGCTTTTGGGACTTGTAATGCCACCTCTCTGATGGGGAAGGAGCCTGAGCTGGTGTATGAGGTTGAGAGATACTGGCTAGATATAATCGGCCTCACCTCAACCCACAGCTCCGGTTCTGGAACCAGTCTCCTGGACAGGGGCCGGAGATTGGCCTTTTCTGGAGTTGCCCCGGGCGAGAGGCGACGATCAGGGGTGGGTATTCTTGTATTCCCCCACCTTGCTGCCTCTATATTGGAGTTTTCCCCAGTGGATGAAAGGGGTGCTTCCTTGCGCCTTCGGGTTGGGAAACGGGTCCTGACCATCATTTGTGCCTATGCACCAAATGATGTTTCAGAGTACCCACCCTTTTTGGAGTCTGTGACTGGGGTGCTGGAAGGTGCTCCTCTTGGAGACTCCATTGTCCTACTGGGGGACTTCAATGCGCACATGGGCAATGACAGTGAAACCTGGAGGGGGGTGATTGGGAGGAACGGCCTGCCCAATCTGAACCCAAGTGGTGTTCAGTTAGTGGACGTCTGTGCTAACCACAGTTTGTCCATAACAAACACCATGTTCAAGCATAAGGGTGTCCATATGTGCACCTGGCACCAGGACACCCTAGGTCGCAGGTCGATGATCGATTTTGTTATCATGTCATCAGACCTGCGACCATATGTCTTGGACACTCTGGTAAAGAGAGGTACAGAGCTGTCAACTGATCACCACCTGGTGGTGAGTTTGATCCGATGGCAGGGGAGGAAGCCATTCAGACCTTGTAGACCGAAACGTATAGTGAGGGTGTGCTGGGAATGTCTGCCTGAGGCCCCTGTCTGGGACGTCTTCAACTCCCACCTCCGGAAGAACTTCAACCACATTCCGAGGGAGTCTGGAGACATGGAGTCTGAATGGGCCATGGTATCCACCTCTGTTGTTGAAGAGGCGGCCCAGAGCTGCGGCCACAAGGTGGTCGGTGCATCTCGTGGTGGCAACCCCCGAATCAAGTGGTGGACACCAGTGGTGAGGGGGGCTATTAAGCTGAAGGAGTCCTATCAAGCTTGGTTGGCTTGTGGGACTCCCGAAGCAGCTGAGGTGTACCGGCAGGCCAAGCGGAGTGTAGCTCGGGTGGTTATTGAAGCAAAAATCCAGGTATGGGAGGAGTTCGGTGAGGCCATGGAACAAGACTTTTTGTTGTCCTCGAAGAGATTCTGGCAAACTGGCCGGCGGCTCAGGAGGGGAAAGCAGCTCCCTGTCAACACTGTGCATGGTGCGGATGGGGCCCTGTTGACTTCGAGTGGGGATATCGTCGGGTGGTAGAAGGAATACTTCGAGGATCTCCTCAATCCCACTGATACGCCTTTCACAGAGGAAGAAGGGTTTGTGGATGAGGGGGATGACTCGCCTATCACAGGGGCTGATGTCGCCAAGGTGATTAAAAATCTCCTTGGTTGCCGGGCCCCGGGGGTGGACGAGATTCGCCCTAAGTACCTCAAGGCCCTGGATGTTGTTGGGCTGTCATGGTTGACATGCCTCTGCAACATTGCGTGGAGGTCAGGGGTAGTGCCTTTGGCATGGCAAACTGGGGTGGTGGTTCCTCTCTTCAAAAAAGGGGAATGCACTCCAACTTTAGAGGGATTACACTCCTCAGCCTCCCTGGGAAGGTCTATGCCAAGGTACTGAAGAGGAGAGTCCGGCCGTTGGTCGAACCTCGAATTCAGGAGGAGCAATATGGTTTTCATCCTGGCCGTGGCACAACGGACCAGCTCTTTACCCTCTCGAGAATTCTCGAAGGTTCGTGGGAGTTTGCCCAACCAGTTTACATGTGTTTTGTGGACTTGGAGAAGGCATTTGACTGCGTCCCTCGTGGTTTTTTGTGGGGGGTGCTTCGGGAGTATGTGGTATCAGGCTTGTTGTTACGAGCTATTCGGTCTCTGTACGACCGTTGTGAGAGTTTGGTTCGTATTGCCAACACTCGGTCGGACTCTTTCCCAGTGAGAGATGGACTCTGCCAGGACTGCCCTTTGTCACCGATCCTGTTCATAATTTTTCTGGACAGGATTTCTAGGCGCAGCCAGGGAATGGAGGGTGTCATGCTTGGTGACCACAGGATCTCATCTCTGTTGTTTGCAGATGATGTTGTCCTGTTGACTTCATCCAGCAATGACCTACAGCTCTTGGTGGGACGTTTTGCCGCTAAGTGTGAAGCGGCTGGGATGAGAATCAGCACCTCCAACTCTGAGTCCATGGTCCTCAGCCGGAAAAATGTGGATTATCCTCTCTGGGTTGGGGACAGGCTCCTGCCCCAAGTGGAGGAGTTTAAGTATCTTGGGGACTTACTCACGAGTGAGGGGAAAATGGAGCAAGAGATTGACAGACGGATTGGAGCAGCATCTGCAGTGATGTGGGCATTGTACTGGTCTGTTGTGGTGAAGAGGGAGCTTAGTTCTAAGGCAAACCTGTCGATTAACCTGTCAATCTACGTTCCTACTCTCACCTATGGTCACGAGCTTTGGGTAATGACCGAAAGAGCAAGACCACAGATACAAGCGGCTGAAATGAGCTTTCTCCGTAGGATTGCTGGACTCACCCTCAGATATAGGGTGAGGAGCTCAGTCATCCGGGAGAGGCTCGGAGTCGAACCACTGCTCCTCCATATTGAAAGATGTCAGTTGAGGTGGTATGGGCATCTTATTTGGATGCCTCCTGGATGCCTCCCACTTGAGGTGTTTCGGGCACATCCCACTGGGAGGAGACCCCAGGGCAGACCCAGGACTCGCTGGAGAGACTATGTCTCCCAGCTGGTCTGGGAACGCCTTGGTATCCTGTCTGAAGAGCTGGAGCAAGTGGCTGGGGAGAGGGAAGTCTGGGCTTCTCTGCTTGAACTGCTGCCTCCGCGACCCGGACCTCCAGAAAAGCGGTAAAAGATGGATGGATGGATGGATGTCCTGTGATTTTTCAAGTTGTTTTCATGCATACAATAGTTTGGGTGAAAATACCATCATTTTAAAGCAACAGTACAATATTTCTTCATTTCCCATGTGGCGACACAGAAAGGAATGTAAATACCATTCCATCGCCAAGCCACACACAAAAATTTCCACTACTACTAATCTATTGTGTTTATAAATTAAATAAAGTTATATGTGCAATTCAGCCGTAAACCACCTGTTGTTGGTTTTTTTTTTTGTTTGTTTGTTTTGTTTTTTTAGAGGAATATGAATAAAATAACCCTAAAAAATATGTAAAATTCCACTATACCTTATAGAAGATTCTTTTGGTAAAAAGTCTCCTGTGAAGGCAAATAATAGTTTTAAAACTGCTCTTGTCACAGGACTGAGCACGTGTTGTTCCGGGATCAGGCTCTCAATTTATTTCTGACTATTTTCTGTATTTTTTCTAAGCCTTGTGGTGTTTTCCTGAGTTTTTTTATTTCTGATGATTTATTGTTCTCTTTATTGTGTCTTAGTGTTGTTATTATGTCATCTATTTATGTAGTTTAAGATTGTTGGCCTTTTCTTGTGGCAGGGTCTTTATTCCTTCCCTTCCTGACATCCCCACTTTATTTGCTCACTGCCTGCTCTCCTAGTCACCTAAGCTGCGAGTATTCTGTAATGAGGTCACCAGTCTGCTCATGCTCCCCGCACCTGCTGCCCATTTTGCATCTCATTCTTCACTATTTAAGCCTGCCTGTATTGGTTACTCTTCTGGACATTTCCACTGCAATCATTTTCCTCATCTCCTCAAAAGCCTTGCAGCTCTGGAGTGATCCTCTGTAAATCGTTCTTGTTTTTGCATTTTGTATTCAGCACTATTTTTTTGACTGTATGTTATTTTTGTTAATAAATGTCACAAATACAATTCAGCACTTGGGTCTGTCTCTCTGCCCCGTAGGGACGAACATGACAGCTCTCTTTTTCTTTCTATGCCCACAGGAAGAGAATGAAGGGGAGTGTCACAATCTGAGCACGGGGGGGTGGGGGGTGTCCACTGTGCTTTGTCGTTTTCTTGTATGATACTGTATTTTGGAGTTATTTTTCTGTGATGTTATTTCTAGTTTGTTCTCACAATTGTTTATTTTTATCATTTATTTTTCTGTTTACGTTCAGTGTAGTTTTGTTTACATATTTGGGTTTAGTTGTCTTTATTTGTTTCCAATTTAATTTTGACAGCGTCTTCTCTTTCTTTCTCTCTTAGGAGCTACAGTTGTAAGGGGCACTCCCTGGTTGTGTGCGGTGCTCCTGTCAAACTGTCAGCTCCCCTTCTTCTCTTCATGACTCACAGCTGATTATCATTTTCTCCCAGCCCACTCATGTCATTCACACTGGATACTATTTGTGTTTGATTGTTTCTAGCTTTATTCAAGGGCCATTGTTTTCATTTCTCATTGCTAGAGTCTCAGTTATCATCTCCACCAGAATCCTGTGTCACGAGCTGAGCTCTGGAAATTCCCCAGGCTCAGTCTCGTGGCTTTTCTCTGTATTTTTAGTTATTTGTTGTATTTTTTTGTGCCTTTTGGTTTTTGTTATCCCTTCATGTTTTATATTTTCCAGTTTATGTCTTAGTTCTTCTATTTTCTGATTCTGCATTATTGGTACCTATTTCTCAGTCACACTTGTTTATAATTTATTCTACTTATTATTCTAGGTTGACACTGTCAGGGCTTTTCCTGATTGGTGCCCCAGTGGACATAGCCCTGTCTGCTGTCAGCCAGTGAGCTCTGATCTCATTACTTCCAGCTGATCCCAATCACCATTCATTGTCACCTTTTTGGCCGCTCATGTAAATCCACACCTGTCACTACTTATGTAATGTTTTTTTGACACTATTTAAGGACAGGTATTTTTCATTGTCATTTGTCGCTGTCTTGACTCTGGTTTAACTTCTCATCTTCACCAGAAACCTGCCTTGCTCAGGTGTGCAAATTTGTAAGTTTTTCCCGTTGTTTGATTTTTTTTGCTATGAGTATTGTGTTAAAATTTTCGTTTATTGCTTTTTTCAATAAATTACCCAAACTCACAGTTCAGTGCATGGGTCTCATATTCCTGGCCATAAGGGCATTCATGACATATTGGCCCTATTCTGGTGCACTGTAAGTCTGCTTTGTATTTCTGTTTGGATTTTCTGTTTTGCACTGTTGGGATTTGTGTTCTGGTTAATACATACCACAAACTGCAGTCCACCATGTGGATCTCTTCTCTATGCCCTGAAGGGCAATTCATGACAGTTGACTCTCGCCAGTCAAAGATGCAGAGGCTGCAGTTTGTGGCATTTTTTTTGTTTCTCTCATCTGTGGGTTGGCGATCTGTGGGAGTTGATGTGGCCAGATACTACCCAACCAACTTTATTCACCAACGGCGGCAAAGTTAGACTTTTCCTTCTTCCTTCCCCCAGTTTTTGTTTTTTCACCTGGAGTTTGGTTATGTCTGCAGCCTTAGATTTTTCAGCTCTGGGGCTGAAGGAGGAGGAGTGTGTGGCGGCTACCTTCATTGCCAGTTTTGCCTGGGGGGCTAGAGCCTCCCGCTGTCGCGAGGAGGTTTGGAAGTTGGTGGATGATGCGGCCTGGGTGATCGAGGATCATCCCAGTCTCTTGAGCTACCCGGGCCTCACAGTTTTCCTCCCCTCGGTGGTCAACACACACCGCCAACTCTGTGGCCAGGCAGGGATCTTCCCTTCGGTGCCACCGGGGTTCAAGAAGAAGCGCATCCAGGGGCGGATGACTCGCTCGTCCTGTCGAGACCTAACCCCTCGTCTATTCATCAGATGGTCCCCGGAGATCCTGAGTGGAAACCGTCCAGCCCCGACAAAGCAGCCCCACCTTCTCCTCCTGAACTGTGGCCCACTCCATTGACCGAGGAGCTGGAGGAACACAGGCGGGTCCAATTAACAGAGACAGAGCTCCTATTAGAACATAAACCATGGCTCCTTCCGTATCTCAGCTCAGCCCACCATTGAGTCTGCAGGGACAGCTACTCTACACTCTTCAGAGGGGCCCATTACCACTGCAGCCACTGAGATGGAAGACGTTGGGCCTGCTGCAGCAGAAACCATCATGCCCCGGGAATACAGGTAAGTGAATTTTCATTCTCCATTACGTAAAAATGAATTACCTTTCCTGATTCCCGGTGGTGGGGCTCAGCCGGTACAGTCCGCTGAGTCCTCACCGCCTGCTGCAGACATTAATTGTTGACCTGCTACCTCCGTGTTTCCTTCTCTCTCCCCTGAGTGTCCGCCAGCCCCAGGATTAAGTCGCTGGATGATGGAGAAGCCTGAGGTCCTGGAAGGCCTGGTTGCAGCCCCGCAGCCATGCTCTTGACAGAGGGTGAGCACTGACACCAAGCTAATGCCTGCGCTGATGGAAGAGTGGCCCCGTGCTCCAGCTGAGAAGAATTCAGCACCAGCAGGAGAGCCACCTCCTGTCACCATGCAGGGTGAGCCACCTGCATGGGTCACCTCACTAAATGGTAAATGACATTCACTTATATAGCGCTTTTATTCTCATCTCTTGATGACCAAAGTGCTTTACAGATCCTGCTATCCATCCATTCACACGCACATTCACACACTCATGGCGGCATGCTACCTAACATGGCACTTCCAGACCCACCAGGAGCAATTAGGGGTGAAGTGTCTTGCCCAGGGACACAATGGCAGGATATCTGAGGAGAGCGGGATTCGAACTGCCAACCGTGTGGTTATTGGACGACCTGCTCTACCTCCTGAGCCACTGTCGCCCCCACTAGGGGGTCCCAGGACTGAATCAACCACCATACCTGGTGCTGGGACCACCGCAGCAAAGTCTGAGCTTAACCTCAAGAGGGCCGGGCCCGAGGAGTCGTCGTCTGGATTGACGGAGTCCTAGATGGTGGTGGAACTTGAGCCCAGGCAAGTGCTCTCCTTTGCCTCTGTTGTCTCTCTTTTGGAGAAGTCTTGTCTGGCTCTTGACGAGGGCAGCTCAGTGCAGCCATCAGCTGCAACTGAGCTCACATCGCTGGGCTCCACTGCCGCTGGTGACCCCAACTCTATATCTTTGCATCTCTTGCCTCAGCTTTTCCCCAAGGGTTGCTGAGGATATTCAAGATCTGCCAGATCTTGAATATCCAGGTCCAGGTTCACCACCCAAGATCATCGTGGGTTTAGCTCCTCCCGCTGAGGTCTTTGTGGGCGCACCGTCCCAGCCCGGGATCTCCGAGAGTGCAGCCATGGCCCAAGCCAGGCCCACCGAGGGTGCTACTTCCCTTCCAGTTGAGGTCGTCGCAGGTGCTCTGTTCCAGCCCGGGGCCTCCAAGGGTGCAGCATTTGCCCAGTCTTGGTTCTCCGTGGGTGCAGTTTTGGCCCAGTCTAGGCCCACCGAGGGTACAGCTCGGCTCCAGCCCGGAGCTATGGAGTTTGCAGCTCTGCTCCAGGCCAGAGGCAACCGAGGGTGCAGCTCCGTTCCAGCTCAGAGCCACTGCAGGTGCAGCTTTGCTCAAGTCCGGAGTCACTGCGGGTGCAGCCTTGCTCCGGCCTGGAGCCACCACGGGTGCAGCCTTTATCAAGCCCGGAGCCACCACGGGTGAAGCGTTGCTCCAGTCCGGAGCCACTGCAGGTGCAGCTTTGCTCCAGCCAGGAACCATCGCGGGTGCAGCATTGCTTCAGCCCGGAGCCACCGCGGGTGCAACTTTGCTCCATCCCAGAGCCACCGCGGTTGCAGCTTTGCTCCAGCCCGGAGCCACTGCGGGTGCAGCTTTGTTCCAGCCCGGAGCCACGACTGGTGCAGCTTTGCTCGAGCCTGGAGCCACCGGGGGTGCAGCTTTGCTCCAGTCCAGAGCCTCCGCGGGTGCTACCTTGTTCCAATCCTGGACCACCGAGAGTGCTGCTGGTAAATCAAAGGGCGTTGTGGTTCCCTTTCCTTTGCCAGACACGTCGTGGTCACCTCTCCTCTGCCAGACGCCGTCGTGGTTCTCTCTCCTCTGCCCGAGGCCATCACGGTTCCCTCTCCTCTGCGCAAGGCCATCATGGTTCCTTCTCCTCTTTCCAACGTCGTCGTGGTTCCTCCTCCTCCATCCTCCTCATCTGTGGTTGTCCCGGTTGGGCGGCCACCCCCTGGACCACCTTTTCTGTTTTGGTGGTTAAAGAACTCTGGCTGACCGCCTGACAGACTGTGCCGTCGGGTTGGGTGGTTCATACTCTCTGGCAGGCCACCTGACATGCACCACCTCACCATCTGCCAGGTCTGGGATTTCGGCCAGCAGCCAGAACTGTCTAGCTCTTTGGTCCCGGGGGCCTAGGTCCCTGGTTCTGTCTGGTGTGGATCCTGAGCAGTTCTTTTTTTTTTTTTTTTTTTGTCTTCTCTGAGCCTGGGTTCTGCTGGGATGTGAGTCCAGGGAGATCTTATTATTTTCTCTTGTTTGTTTTGGTCTCTCCGTGCCTTGGTCCCCCTCCTCCCACCCGAGGTGGAGTTGTTTTCTTGTCTTTTGTTGGAATGGGTTCTTAGTGTGAGTGGGTGCTTGTTCTCCTTTTGACGTTGCCTGGAGTGCCTGGTCTCCACCACTTGGGTTTGGGGGGTCTCTGTCACGATCTGAGCACGGGGGGAGGGGGGGGGCACCATGCTTTTTCTCTTTTTTGTTTAATATTGTATTTTGGAGTTATTTGTCTGTGAAGTTATTTCTAGCTTGTTCTGACAATTGTTTATATCATTCATTCATTCATCTTCTTCCGCTTAATCCTTTTCGGGTCGCGGGGTGGGCTGGAGCCTATCCCAGCATCTTTGGGCGAGAGGCAGGGTACACCCTGGACAGATCGCCAGTCCATCACAGGGCCAGCACAGAGAGACAGACAACCTTTCACTCTCACAGTCATACCTAAGGACAATTTAGAATCCCCAGTTTTGATGCCAATTAACCTATCCAACAGTGATCTGTGTGGAGTGATCTGTGTGGACCCTCCAAAGTAAATAAAAATATAATATATAAGCATCACAAAGTGATTAAGCAAAATATTGGTAAAACTCAAATTAAACAAAGCCTCTAAACTGAATGATTTGGCCTCTGTTCCTCCTCATAATTTAAAAATTAAATGTGGTTTATTAAATATTAGGTCTCTAACACCCAAGTCTCTGTTAGTTCATGATCTGTTAATTGATCATCAGATTGATTTAATATCCCTTACAGAGACTTGGTTAGGGCAAGAGGATTATGTTGGTTTAAATGAATCAACTCCCTCTGGTTATTTAAACTGTCAGAATCCCAGAAGTTCTGGTCGTGGAGGAGGAGTAGCAACATTTTACCATTCCAAAGTACTAGTTAGTGTAAAGCAAAAGACATGTTATAATTCCTTTGAGGGCCTGGTCCTCAGTATTGGGCACTTTAGCAATTTTAGGTTAAACCCAATTTTATTTGCCATAGTTTATCATCCCCCATCAACCTACTATGAATTTTTATCCGAATTTGCTGATTTCTTAGCTGATTTAGTGCTGAAATCTGATAGAATAATTATAGTAGGGGACTTTAATATACATGTGGATGTAGATAGTGACTGCCTTAATGTGGCATTTAATTCAATATTAGACTCATTTGGGTTTTCTCAGAAAGTAGGAAATTCTACTCATTACCTCCACCATACATTGGACCTTGTTCTGACATATGGCATAGAAATAGAAAATCTTCTAGTGTCTCCTCATAACCCTGTACTGTTAGACCATTGTCTGTTAATCTTTGATTTTACTATTTCTGACTATTTGGATCCTAATGAAAAATATTATTATAGTAGATGCCTCTCAGATGATGCTGTTACCAAATTTATGCAGATTGTTTCTTCTATGCTATGTGTCAACACAACGGAAATAAGCTATAGATAGCTTGCTCCTTCTGTAATTGATAACATGGTGGATAGTGTTACAGCTTCTCTGCATCAGACTCTAGACTTGGTGGCCCCCTTAAAAAAGAAAAAGTCTAATCAGAGATTTCTAACTCCTTGGTTCAACACAGAAACTCGTAGCTTAAAACAGAAGACTAATCAATTAGAAAGAAAATGGCACTCCACTGATTTAGATGAAATCTATTTAGCTTGGAGAAATCATCTTTTAATTTATAAAAAAATCTTAGAAAAGATAGAACGAGTTATTATTCTGCATTAATAGAAGAGAGCAAGAATAATCCCAGGTGTAGAGGAGCTGGAAATGATGAGGCGATTTTGTATTAAAAACAGAGTCTTTAATGAACAGCTCTCCTATCTTGTCTCATCTGGTGCAGAGCTTGGCAGAAGGCAAAGAGGAAGATTTCTGCCCAGCTCGCTGGTTAAATACAGGCACACATCAAAGACATGTATCACACAAGCCGACATCCCCTGTTATCTTAATCCCCCCATTGTTCTGTTATCTCCTCTCTTCGTCTTGGGAGGTGATGGGAACTCCTCTCCTCGCCATGGGGGGCGAAGGTGTCTAGTCCGTCTCTGCCGCCGCGTCCTGGGACGTGTTTGTTCTTCACACGGCGGGTGAGATTCCTTTGTCCTTTTAGAGGTGTGAAGTTCCTTAAATATGCTGTCACAAAACATTTCCACTTGCTCTAACATATGTAGGTATGGAATATATGAGTAATATATACCACACCAGGTTTCTTTTCAGCACTGTAGCCAGGTTGACAAAGAGTCAGGACTCTGTCAATCCTAGCATTCCCTTAGACCTTTGTGAGTTAGACAAAATAGTTTCCTCATCCAAACCTTCAACTTGTCTTTTAGACCCTATTCCTACCAGGTTATTTAAAGAAGTCTTCCCACTTATTGGTAGCTTTATTCTTCATATAATCAATTCTTCTTTAACTTTAGGCCATGTACCGCAGGCTTTTAAAACAGCTGTAATTAAACCCTTACTCAAAAAGCCAACGCTAGATCCAGGAGCTTCAGCTAACTATAGACCAATCTCTAATCTCCCTTTCATTTCAAAAATCTTAGAAAGAGTTATTGCTACACAATTATTTGACCACCTGCAGGGAAATGGTTTACTTGAAGAGTTTCAATCTGGGTTTAGAATCCATCATAGTACTGAAACAGCCTTAGCGAAGGTCACTAACGACCTCCTTATCGCATCTGATAATGGACTGGTTTCTGTACTTGTCCTTTTAGACCTTAGTGCAGCTTTTGATACTATCAATCATAATATTCTACTTGATAGATTAGAACACTATGTTGGACTTAATGGAACTTTGTTGCAGTAGTTTAGATCTTATTTATCTGATAGGTTCCAGTCTGTTCATGTAAATAATGAGTTTTCTTTCAACTCAAAGCTTAGTCATGGAGTTCCACAGGGATCTGTGCTAGGCCCTACTCTTTTTAGTTTATATATGCTTCCGTTAGGCAACATTATTAGAAAGCACTCTATACATTTTCATTGTTATGCAGATGACACACAATTATACCTGTCAATGAAGCCAGATGATAGTAATCAATTAGCCAAGTTAGAAGCCTGTCTTAAGGAAATCAAAGCTTGGATGACTTGTAATTTCCTGCTATTAAATTCAGATAAGACTAAAGTCATTCTTGTTGGTCCAAAAAACCTTAGAAATATCTTTCCAAATCAAACTTTCAGTTTGGATGTGGTTACTCTTTCGCTTAATAGCTCTGTGAGGAACCTTGGAATTATTTTTGATCAAGATCTGTCCTTCAATTCACGTATTAAATTTGTTTCTAAGACTGCCTTCTATCATTTGCGTAATATTGCCAAGATTAGGAGCATCTTGTCTGAGTGATGCTGAGAAACTGATCCACGCTTTTGTTAGATCGAGATTAGATTATTTTAATTCTTTATTATCAGGCTGTCCTAAAACATCTTTAAAAAGTCTTCAGCTGATCCAAAATGCTGCAGCAAGAGTTTTAACAGGTACTAGAAAGAGAGATCGTATCTCTCCGGTTCTGGCCTCCCTTCATTGGCTTCCCATAGAGTTTAGAATTAAGTTTAAAATCCTTCTTCTTACTTACAAAGCTCTAAACAATCAGGCTCCTTTTTATTTAAAAGATCTGATACTACCGTATTATCCTAACAGAGCACTATACTCCCAAAATGCAGGATTACTTGTAATACCTAGAATCTCCAAAAGTACAATGGGAGGCAGAGCGTTCAGTTATCAAGCTCCTCTCCTGTGGAACCAGCTGCCAATCTAGATTCGGGAGTCAGACTCGATCTCTGTTTTTAAGAATAGGGCTAAAACCTACCTTTTTGATATAGCCTACAATTAGGGAGGGATCATGTGTTTCTGAACTCTCCCTTAGTTATGCTGCTAATAGGTTTAGTCAGCCGGCGGACCTCCAGTAATGCACTGGGCCTAACTCCTTTCTTCACTCTCAATGATTTTTTTTTTTTTTTTTTTTTTTTGCTGGTCATTAAAATCTGTTTGTTTTCTCCCATAGATTGAGTCCCCATCGTGCTGTTTGCTCTCTACATGTCTGTTCTTTTCATCTTCTCTGTCCCCTCACCCCCCAGCCAGTCGCAGCAGATGACTGCCCCTCCCTGAGCCTGGTTCTGCTCGAGGTTTCTTCCTGTTAAAAAGGGAGTTTTTCCTCTCCACCGTCGCCAAGTGCTTGCTCACAGGGGATCGCCTGATTGCTGGGGTCTTTCTGCAACTGTCGGGGTTCCCCCTACAGTTGATAGTTGATAGTGCTATGAGATGACTGTTGTGAAATGGCGCTATCTAAATAAAATAAATTAAGTTGAGTTTGCATGTTCTCCCTGTGTCTGGGTGGGATTACTCTGGGGTTTCTCTGGTTTCCTCCTTTGTATGATTTAATTTCCTGTTTACATTCAGTGTAGTTTTGTTTACTTATTTGGGTTTAGTTGTCATTATTTGGTTCCATTTTTACTTTGCCAGTGTCTTCTCTTTCTTTCTCTCTAATGAGCTACAGTTAGGGACACTCCCTGGTTGTTGGCGGTGCTCCTGTCAAACTGTCAGCTCCGCTTCCTCTCTTCATGACTCACAGCTGATTGTCATTTTCTCCCAGCGGGTATAATTTGTTTGATTCCTTCTAGCCTTATTTAAGGGCCCTTAGTTTCATTTCTCATTGCTAGAGTCTCAGTTATCATCTCCACTAGAATCCTTGCCCTAATCTAGTGCGATGTAAGTCTGCTTTGTAATTCTGTTTGGATTTTCTTTTTTGCACTGTTTGGGATTGGTGTTGTGGTTAATAAATACCACAAACTGCAGTCAAGTGTGTGGATCTCTCCCTTAATCTCTGTGGATTTCTGCCCTGAAAGGCAATTCATGACAGGGAGCAGTTCCCACATGTTCTTATACCTGCACAGACACAGCCTCTTCTCCATTTTAAGTTTCACTTTCACTTACTCATTACAACAGACATTAACAAACAAAAGACCCCTGCACCTTCGTCTGTATTTGGATCTCCTTAGGGTTTGTAAAACACTGCCAAACTGCGGTGCCCGGGAAGTCCAAAACACATTTAAAAAATGTAAAACACTTTAACCTACTTTGAAACCAATTTACAATTTGGAAAACATTTTTTACATATAACACAAAATTACATTTAAAAAACAAATTTACAAGTCCCAAAACAAATTTACATTTCAGCAAACAAATTAACAAGTAGAGAAACACTTTTACAAATGCTGATACAAAATTACGTTTACAAACAAATTTACAATTCCCAAAACAAATTTACATTTCAGAAAACAAATTAACAAGTTGCGAAACACTTTTACAAATGCCGAAACAAATTTACAAATCCTGAAACAAATTTACAAGTAATGACAACCGGAAGGGGAGCGTACAAGTGGTTAACCCTGAAGTGATAACGTGAGTGGTCAATTCGAGATAGAAAAAGAACATGGAGTAGAAGGGATTCGAGTTATTGTTGTTAATACGGTTTATGGTGATTAATGGACAGTGACCGAGTCATGTTTTGCCTATTTTGTGGACAACAACAGTTAATGTGGTTTTGTTCTTGGTGTGGTCAGTCTCTACAATGTTTAAGTGACGTTGTCGAGACGGAAAGACCGGGTTTACTGCAGCAGTGCATACAATATTTTAATGACAGCCACTCATACGCTGTAATCATAGACATCATGTCATGTTTACACGGTGTACACATCAGCTTGAGGTCTCTGAAAAGCAAACTGAATGAAGCCGGGTTATACTGCAGAAATGATTACTCCTCTACAATCCCCATAATAAGGGCAATCCGATTGGAACTTTGTGGACCTGGACAAGTGTTTGGCTACCGCACGATGTGTCAGGCACTCAAACAAAAGTAGGTGGTCCATTTTCAGAAAGGGAAGGTAAGTGGACTTCATAAAGCAATTTAATATTTATGAACCAGAGGTGATATGTTGGGGGGGGGGGGGCTCTTGTTAATCTGTACAGGGAAAACATTGCCCCCCAAACATGGAAAAAGAGAATTGTCCCCCAATATCAACAACTTTACTATATCATGTTACATAACAGAATAACTTCACTTTGAATGACTGATTCTAAGCACAACGGCAAAAAACTTTCTCACACTGGTTTCCAGTTTTTTTCTCTTATAAATCTGCAACGGCAATTTTTCTTCTCTCTCAGAAATTTGCACATTTTTTCCTCATAAATCTGCAAATTTGTTCTTATAAATTCAGGATTTTTCTCAAATTTGCTACATTTTCTCATTTTTTTTTTCTTGTAAATGTGCAATTTTTTGTGTAAAAGTTTTTTCCTGTAAATTTTCACAATTTTTTCTCATTAATTAGCAGTGCTCATTTGGATAAATTTTTATTGTGTAACTAATGGTAATCTGAGACTTTTTAATTTTTAAATTGGCATCTTTTGTCATAATATTTTGTAGCTTTATTCTTGCAAATTTGTACACAATTTACATTTATACATTTGTACCCTAAATTGGTGAATGCCACCCCCCCACCAAAAATATTGCTGACTGATTATGAGTAACCTTTGCTGTCATTCTTCAAACATGTGCATATGCTTAAAAGTAAACAAAAACAAAAACAAAACAAAAACACTTCTATAGGTGTCAGTTCTGGATGTAGCTATTTGCAGACCTTAGAGATGCTGGGTACTTCAATGAGAGTCACGAGCATCAGTGTCTATTGAGATAGTGCTTTGGTGATGTTGTTCAGAAGGACTTGGATGAGTGTGTGACACTGTGGAACAATCACAGGATTCGCCCTTCCAGAACAGCATCATGTCCAGGAGACGTGCCCAATGAACTCTACTACTTACCACACAGCTAATACATTGGATGATAGATTAATGTTCATGTTATTTTCAACTTAAATTTAAACAAATACAATTATGTCTTCTGGTTTACATAGGTTTGGCTCCAGAGACTGTGGATTTAAAATTAACAGCTTCCTTCCACAAGCTGTTAGGATGCTGAACAGTTGATCCGGAATCTTTCATACATACTACTGCACCTTATGGACATTATGTATATTATTTGTATATTATAGTTCTAGTTAGTTTCAAGTATGTCTCAGGGATGTGTGAATGGCTGTGTTGGGGTGGGGGGTGAGGGTGTGTGTGAGTGTGTCTTAAATTATGTTCTTTTTACTTATATGGATGCCTAGAGAAACGCAATTTCATCTTGCCTGCACTACAGTTGTATGTACAGCAACATGACAATAAAGGTTGATTTGATTTTGATTTGATTGAACAGATTGAATTGGATGGCTTTCCTGAGGCTCGCCTGTCAGTAAGTCCTTGTGGGGACCCAAACTTGCAGGAGTACTTGGACTTTGCCTTGGAGCATGATCGATTACAGAAGCCAGAGGACTGGCAGTGCCAGCAAGTGAATGAGTCTGTTACCCACAGATTCATTATTTTAAACTGGGAAATGATGAATAAAAAATGAAAGTAAAGTAATGAGCTTTTATTGCATATTTGGATTATGCAACTGCACATTTAGATGTGCCTTTGTCAACAACAACAAAGAAAAAACATTTTCAGAGTCTGGGCTCTAGGGGTCATTCAGTCACATGGCTTTGAAACAGCCAAATCCTGGACTATTTTGAATTCCGAAGTCCATCTGTAACTTAAACACTCTGTATGAATCTAGGAGTGGTAATTTCAATGAGTTTGAACATGTATTTGCCATTGGGAATGAAGAGCAATTTAGGAACTCTATCCGTGGCGATGGTTCCAAGCCAGATGGGGGAAATGAAGTCAGCCCAGTGGCAAACATGAAAACATCCTCCACAGACACAACAGCCTGGCCCTCTGCAAAGAAAAAATATTCAGATACATACAGTAATGTGGTTTCCCAACTAGTTACAAAAAAATTACAAGCCTTCACAATCAAGGAGATCGTCTGCCCAGTAGGCCAAAGTTTGACTCTTTTAGTCTCCTGTTACTCCCTGAAGGACTGAGGTCAGGTGTGAAGAGTCACTCAAGTTCAAAGCCAGTGAGTCACTTTTCAGAGTGGCACAGAACAAGAGTGAGCCAAGTAGGCTGTTGCTGTAGTGCAGTCAAAAACTGAAGGGCTGAAAGTCCATCTTTAAACCTACAAAGTGAGTACAAACACTGTTTTACTGCTGTGTAGTACCAACTGCATTTAAATTATCTAAAGTAAGACAGTCATTCTCTTCCCGATAATAATTACAATCCATCTAAACACACGTGCATTTGGGGGAAAATGGTTTTGTTGAACATCACTGATTTAAAGAACCCAACTTCTTGCTTTGCATATGGCAAGGTATTTATGCGCCCATGTCATCGTGCGAGAGGTGCACGTCGGCAATGCAGGCTGCAAGAGCTATGATTGGTTTTCTTTTTTTTTTTTGTTACTTATTTGTACCCGAAGGCAGATTTGTTTTGCAGTCTGGTGACAAGCCACCAGCTGCCGGTCGCTGCGTGCGCAAGCGCTCCGTATCCCTAACCTGCATGTTTTTGGCATGTGGGAGGAAACCGGAGAAATCCCGGAGTAAACCCAAGCAACACGGGGAGAACATGCAAACTCCACACAGATCACTGTTGGTCGGGGGCTGGGATCGAACCCACGATCTCACGATCCCCGCGATCCCCCGGCTGAGGGTAAATTGTGCTGCCACAGTGCTAACCACTGCGCCATCGTGCAGCCCACGTGCTTTGGCTCATGCTTCACATTTTCTGGTTCTCACCTTTGCTCCACTCATTCACCATGGTGCTACTTCCAAAGCAAGTCACAAAGCAAAAATCCAAATTCAAAAGAGTATTGAGAAAGTTAAGCAGAGATATAAACAGTTCTATGAATTGTCCTAAACAGTAAATAAATGATCAAATAGTGGTGGTGGTCGAACGTACTGTAATGTCTTCTTTTTTCTCTATTGTAGGGATGATATGAAAAGTAGCTTTTTTAAACATTTATTAACTCAAACTCCATCACAATCAGCTTTTGTCCGTTGTTATTTAATGAACAAACGTGACAAATAAAATCACTCTAGACATCAGTAGAAACCTGTTTTGGAAACAACATATTCAATGGCGCTGACGTAATGCAGGTGAATAAATCCAACTTTACAAACTGCAAGACTTCCACACAGGAACACAATGACAGAGAGGGCAGGGTGGCATGAGTACTTATCGATTGGTACAAGGTAAGACATCACATCCCCGTTGCACTACACTAAGATACAAATTTTGTCACAGTGACTAATTGATAACAGATATTCATGCTTGCATAAATCAAAGGAATCTCAAGCAAAATTTTCTTACATAAATAATAAAATCACATTATTCCAAATATAATCTTACCTGTCAGTTACAGATGAGTTGTGGTCAATAATATACCACCGGAGGCAGTAAGCCACAAATTCTCTCTTTTCTTCCACAGCAGCCACATGTCTCAGACCACCTGCTGTCTGGAACATTGTGTTGTGTCTCATGATAGATTCTTGCAGAGCATCCAGTGAAGCAGCATTCTCAATTTGAAAGACATAAAGAGGCATAAACACCCCAGTAAATAACTATGAACTGCATATTGTTGCCTAGGTTTTTAATTCAGTGACATACATACATATATAGCATGGTATAACCCTAACCTATCAAAAATTTTAAAAAAAGGAGCCAATTCTGTGTATATGATATAGGAAGTAACAATCTTAAAACCACTACAGGAACTATGTAAAACTGTGCCCTACCACACTGTAGCCTTAGGCTGCATGTCCATCAGACGCATTTTTTTGTTGCCCGACCGCCCTGAGCTTTTTTTTTTTCAGCGTTTGTACACTGTGCTCTGAAGGAAAAAAAAAGTCTGTGCCCTGCATCCCTGCAACAGCTTATCACTCTCAGCTCATCACTCCCGCTTTTCCTATCGTCAGACTTTCTACAGATTTTTTTAATAGCAGTCTCTAAATAACAATGGACAGGAAATGTCTTCTAACAGCTCTGGATGTAAAATATGATGACATGGAAAGCAAGAATCTGAGTACACACTAGTACTGATGTCCTTTGTCCCGCCCATGCAGCAGTTCTGATTGGCTGCTTAAGGTCTGACATTGACGAGCTCAGCTGCAGTCTCTGAAAAGTTGAAAATTTTTCTAATTCTGAGCGCTCTAAGCACTGCGACAAAAAACAGCCACCGCCAAGAGCGTTTCAGCACCATGGGCGCTCAGCACTGTAAACGCTAGACTACATAGAGAATGAATAGAAAATAGCCACCCAGATCTGAAAAAATGCATTTGGTGGACACACACCACTTTTGCTATTCTCACCTCTTGTATAGTTTTACTTATTTTTTCATCACTTATTAAATTAACTGTTGATTTGAATGAAGGCTGGCCCGCCAGATAATGTACAAGGTCTTCCGACAAAAAATGGGGTCTGTGGCAACCTGGGGACTGCATAATGGTTTACCACCTTAGACAGGAACAAAGGACACGAAGTTAACCTTTTGTGTGTGAGAAGTTTCTAGATGCCCTAGTAAGATAACAGGGAAGTGTCAAGGATGAATGGACTGACTGCAGTCGGTCGGGGAGATTATCTTTTGTGTGTGAGAAGAGTCTAGACGGGGATTATCTTTTGTGTGTGAGAAGAGTCTAGAAGGATGTCGTGTTATTTAAGGGAAGAGTTCCTACTTGTATGCCATTCTGTCTATGCTCCTTGTGTGAGTCGTGTAATAAACCGCTTGAACCAAATCAGCCTCATTATTTACACGCTCCACAGGTCCTGGGCCTCCATGTACAACTGACACTGCAATCATCTTTCCTGCCAGGTAGTCTTCATCCTCCCTAACAGCTGTGAATGAACTCATATTGCAAAATTTAAACATACAATATTAAAATATTGATTTAAAAAAAATCATGCAATGTGATAGATACAGATCTGAGGGGGGGGGGGGGGAATGAGGCCAAAAAGACCACTGCAAAATTATCACTTTATTTGGTTTTACTATTTAGATGTAGGAGAAATATGAAAAAGTTCTCAAGGAAAACCTGGAGGAGTGTCGCGCTTTAACCATGAGTGAGCTGGCGGCTCAGGAGGGGGAAGCAGCTCCCTGTCCACACTGTATGGTGCGGATGGGGCGCTGTTGACTTCGACTGGGGATATTGTCGGGCGGTGGAAGGAATACTTCAAAGATCTCCTCAATCCCACTGATACGCCTTCCACAGAGGAAGCAGGGCTTGTGGACGAGGGGGACATCTCGCCTATCACAGGGGCTGAGGTCGCCAAGGTAGTTAAAAATCTCTTTTTTGGCCGGGCCCCGGGGGTTGACGAGATTTGCCCTGAGTACCTCAAGGCCCTGGATGTTGTAGGGCTGTCATGGTTGAGAAACCTTTGAAACATTGTGTGGAGAGCCTTTGGCATGGCAAACCGGGGTGGTGGTTCCTCTCTTCAAATAAGGGGACCGGAGGATGTGCTCCAACTCTAACTACTACTACTAACTAACTAACTAACCTGCACTTATATAGCGCTTTTCTAGTCACAAAGACCACTCAAAGCGCTTTCTTTAATACTAACCCTCTATTCTAAGGGCCTATAGGAAACAGATATCTAGGGACAATTTAGAACAGCCAATTAACCTAACATGCATGTTTTTGGCATGTGGGAGGAAACCGGAGAAATCCCGGAGTAAACCCACGCAACACGGGGAGAACATGCAAACTCCACACAGATCACTGTTGGTCGGGGGCTGGGATCGAACCCACGATCCCACGATCCCCACAATCCCCCGGCCAAGGGTAAACTGTGCTGCCGCAGTGCTAACCACTGCGCCACCGTGCAGCCCAACTCCAGAGGGATCACACTCCTCAGCCTCCCTGGGAAGGTCTATGCCAAGGTACTGGAGAGGAGAGTCCGGCCGTTGGTCGAACCTCAAATTCAGGAGGAGCAATGTGGTTTTCGTCCTGGCCATGGTACATCTGGCCAGCTCTTTACCCTCTCAAGAATCCTCAAAGGTTCGTGGGAGTTTGCCCGACCAGTTTTCATGTGTTCTGTGGATTTTGAGAAGGCATTCAACTGTGTCCCTCGTGGTTTATTGTAGGGTGTGCATCGAGAGCATGGGGTATCGGGCTTGTTGTTACGAGCTATTCGGTCTCTGTACCACCGTTGTGAGAGTTTTGTTTGTATTGCCAAACACTTGATTGGACTCATTCCCAGTGAGAGTTGAACTCTGCCAGGGCTGCCCTTTGTCACCGATCTTGTTTATAATTTTTATGGACAGGATTTCTAGGCGCAGCCAGGGAATGGAGGGTGTCATGCTTGGTGACCACAGGATGTCATCTCTGTTTTTTGCAGATGATGTTTTCCTGCTGGTTTCATCCAGCAATGATCTAAAGTTCTTACTGGGACTGTTTGTCGCTGAGTGCGAAGTGGCTGGGATGAGAATCAGTACCTCTAAGTCCAAGTCCATGGTCCTCAGCCGGAAAAATATGGATTATCCTCTCTGGGTTGGGGACAGGCTCCTGCCCCAAGTGGAGGAATTTAGGTATCTTGGGGTCTTATTCACAAGTCGGGGAAAATGGAGCAAGAGACTGACAGACGGACTGGAGCAGCATCTGCAGTGATGCGGACGTTGTACCGGTCTGTTGTGGTGAAGAGGGAGCTGAGCTCTAAGCTAAAGCTGTCGATTTACCAGTCAATCTATGTTCCTACCCTCACCTATGGTCACGAGCTTTGAGTAATGACCGAAAGAACGAGATTGTGAATACAAGCGGCTGAAATGAGCTTTCTTTGTAGGATTGCTGGACTCACCCTCAGAGACAGGGTGAGGAGCTCAGTCAGCTGGGAGAGGCTCAGAGTAGAACCACTGCTCCTCCACATTGAAAGGAGCCAGTTGAGGTGGTATGGGAATCTGATCTTGATACCTCCTGGACGCCTCCCACTTGAGTTGTTTCGGGCACGTCCCCCGGGGCAGACCCAGGACTCACTGGAGATACTATGTCTCCCAGCTGGTCTGAGAATGCCTTGGTATCCTCTCTGGAGAGCTGGAGTAGGTGGCTGGGAAGAAGGAAGTCTGGGCTTGTCTGCTTGAACTGCTGCCTCTGCGACCCGGACTTCCGGAAAACTGGTAGAAGATGGATAGACATTTAGATGTGTTTGAGTAAAATTAACAATATTGTTTTATTCTCTAACCTACTTAAAACTCACACAAATTCCAAGTCAAAATATCATTTAGAGCATTTATTTACAGAAAATTACAGCTGGCCAAAACAAAAGATGCTGCTTTTTGATCAAATTATGCAAAGAAAACAAGTTCATTTTCATTATTAAACACTACAATACTTAAGTTTTAACTTGGGAAGTTTTTCAAATTTTCTTTAAAATGTAATTCTAAACAAATAGTGAGGAATAAATTAGGACACCCCCATCTTTTTAGGACACTCCCCACATTCATTCCTCCTTAAAATGGCTAAAGTAAATGTTAAAAAATGCAAATAAAAACAAAAGCAAGGTTAGACATAGATATGTGAACATTTATTAAAAAAGAACTGAATATTTAATAGGGTGTCCTCATTTTTTCACATGACTGTATGATCCTCATCCACTGAGTTATCTGGAAGTCGAGGTTGACAGTCAGTACAAATTACCTGGATGTGTTTTCTTTCTTTAAGCCCATGTCTTCCTTTCGGCCCAAAATTAAATGACTGTCATTCTTTTGACTTTGAGCTTCTGTCCTTCATGAACTGTTCAAATGATGGGCAAGGTTTTTCTGCTGAAATGAAGAAAGTGCCATTTCAGAAAGTTGGCAGCCGGTAACACAACACTATTCATTTTCATTCACATGGCTTCAGAAAGCTAGAATTATGCTGCACTTACTTGGTTTAGCATCAGATGTTAACGGCTGCTGAATGTCCCCTGTGTGTTTGGTCCCTGCATCTGGTCTGTGTGATTTAAAAACTCCAAAGATCAACCACACGAGAAACAAAACTGCGTTAAGTGGTTCATGTGTTAGCCATAAAAACTGGCAAAACATGACTCGGTCTCTATTTGTCACCATGAACTCCATGAACAACAGGAACACAAATCTGTCTTCTCCCTTACTCTCCGTGTTCTTTCTGTTTTACTGCCATGCTAATTTTTTTTTTTTTTTTTTACCTGCCATGCTAAATCTCGAATTGACCGCTCACGTTATCACTTCCGGGTCAGTCACTTAAACGTTCCTTTTCCAGTTGGCATTACTTGTAAATTTGTTTCAGGATTTGTAGATTTGTTTCCCCACTTGTAAATTTATATTGACATTTGTAAATGTGCATCACCACTTGTTAATTTGTTTTCTAAAATGTAGATTTGTTTCCGGACTTGTAAATTTGTTTTTGTAAATATGTTTTCCAAATTGTAAATTTGTCTCAAAGTTTCTAAATGTGTTTTGCACTTCACGGCCACCATACCAAAGCCATCAATACACAGGTCCGGGTCATGATCTGTTAGCCACGTCTCTGTGTAAGCCATAACACTGCAGTGAAGGATAAGGACCTGTACTTATATAGGGAGGAAACCGGAGCCCCCAGAGTAAACCCATGCAGCACAGGGAGAACATGCAAACTCCACACAGAAAGGTTCTTACCCCTGCCAAACTGGGGAACTGAACCTGGAACCTTCTAGCTGTAGGGCAACAGTGCTAACCGCTGCACCACCGTGCTGCCCATCTTGAAATCCTTATGATATCGGACATTTCCTTGAATTTCATTTACTTTATCTCTCAGGAAATGTACGTTCCCCATAATAATGGAAGGAAGAGGAATGCAGTTAAGCTGACGTCTCCTCAGGTTTAATCTTACGCCTCCAGGCCTTCAGCGTTTCCTCCTCTTGTCTCTCTTTTGATTGCTGTGTAAATAAAAAGAACATGTGGGAACTGCTCTCCTTCATTCTCTTCCTGTGCACATCAAAAGAATAGGAAAGCAGTTTTAAAACTATTACTTGCCCTCACAGGAGACTTTTTACCAAAAGAATCTTCTATAAGGTATAGTGGAATTTTACATATTTTTGAGGGTTATTTTCTTCATATCCCTCTAAAAAAACAACAACAAAAAAAACCCAGGTGTTTTAAGGCTGAATTGCACATATAACTTTATCTAACCTATAAACACAATAGATTAGTAGTGGAAATTTTTGTGTGTGGACGGGCGATGGAATGGTATTTACATTCCTTTCAGTGTCACCACATGACAAATGAAGAAATATTGTACTGTTGCTTTAAAATGATGGTATTTTGACCCAAACTATTGTATGCACTAGAACAACTTGAACAATCACAGGACAGTGCATTTAAAAATAAAGCTATTTTATGTGTATGGAACTGCAATAACTTAAGGAATAAACACATTTGTTACAAACAGTGGGCAATGGAGGTTTGATTTGGAGCAAAAGACAATACGTTTAAATTTGTTGTGGTGCCAGTAAAGCTGCACAAACATACATGAGCTGAGTGCTGCTGAAGTGACTGTCAGTGAGGAGGAGCCTGCCAGGTATGAGCTGATCAGGCGTGAGCAGCCATCACTTTAAGATAAGATAAGATAAGCCTTTATTAGTTTCACAATGGGGAAATTCCAGGAATGCAACAGCACAGGGATAGCAACACTCAGAGCAATAATTTAGAAGATAAGAAAATAAGAGCAGTGAATATACATATGTACACATAAATATATAAATATATATACACATAGTGTGGAGCATTGTAGCTAGATGGAATAAACAGCATAACCGTCTATTTAGTTACCCTACATGATTTGAATATGTACCCATACATATTGTCACCCTCCATAGCAACTGTTATTGTCCTTGTTGTATACTGGAGGGGACCATTTGTGTAAGTCTGTTGCGTCTTTTTCATTCAATACTATTAGGTCGTCATGTTTTTTTGCTATCTCTGCGAGCAGCCCTGCTTAGGTTATAAAGTCTGACAGCTGTAGAAAGGAAGGACCTGTGAAACCTCTCGGTTGCGCACCTAGGATGGTTTCGTCTACTGCTAGGACTCTCACCCCCATGGACCTTCTTCCAGTTTTTTTAGCTCCTGCCGCTGATCTGATCCATTGTTTGGCCAAAAAAGCAAGACGGCGGAAAAGAGGGAAGAGAGGAGGGATTCTCGCTCGGCTACGAAAAAGAGGCTCGCGAACAGCCTTGCCTGGCATATTTCTATCCAATGCCAATTCTCTCCTGAACAAGGTAGAAGAATTAAGACTGCTGATGCGTTTCAAGGACCTCGCTTCCTCGTCTATCATCTGCTTCTCTGAGACCTGGCTTAATGAGAACATTCCAGATAGCGCGATCAGCCTCGAGGGTTTCCAGCTGATTCGTGCTGACCGCGTCACAGAGCTGTCCGGTAAGTCTATCGGAGGAGGAGTGTGCTTCTATATTAACAACAGCTGGTGCTCTGATGTAACGGTGATTTCCAAACACTGTTCTCCCGCCCTGGAATTTCTTTTCATTAACTGCAAGCCATTTTATTCCCCGCGGGAGTTTGCCTCATTCATTCTCGTCGCTGTGTACGCCCCTCCTGACGCGGACACGCGCGAAGCTCAGTGTGTGCTCGCAGATCACATCCAACTTACGGAGCGGAACTTTCCAGACTCCCTGGTTATCGTGGTGGGCGATTTTAACCAGAGCAATCTGAGTCACGAGCTCCCCCGCTACAAACAGTGTATTAAATGTCCAACCAGAGGAAATAACACGCTAGATCACTGTTATACTTCAGTAAAGGACGCATATCGCGCTGTTCCCCGCGCTGCGCTGGGACTATCTGATCACGTGATGGTTCACCTCATCCCCACATACAAACAAAGACTGAAACTCACTAAACCTGTTGTGACCACCACAAATAAATTGACCAGTGAAGCTGGAGAGAAACTGAACACATGCATGGAAATAACTGACTGGGACATGTTTAAAAGAGCCACACATGATCTTAATGAGTACACAGACACTGTGAACTCATATACCAACTTCTGTGAAGAGCACATTCTCCCATCGCGCACCAGGATAAGATATTCTAATGACAAGCCTTGGTTCACAGCTAAGCTCAGACGGATCAGGAAGGAGAAGGAAGCAGCGTTGAAAAGTGGAGACAGGGACTGCTACAGGGAGGTCAAATATCGGTTTAACAGAGAGCTGAGGAGAGCTAAATCTGTATATTCTGAGAGACTCCAGCAGCAGTTCACTGCTAATGACTCGGCTTCTGTGTGGAGAGGACTGAGGCAAATCACCAACTATCGGCCTCAGGCTTCTAAAGGTCAGGATGACAAAGCCCTTTGTCAAAGACTGTCCCAACACTATGCCCGTTTTGACACCTCGTCAGCTGTGTCCAACTCACCCACTCCACCCAGCTCCTCTGCCTCCTCAGCCCCTAATTCATCAAGAGCGGTCCCCCCCCCTCCTCCTCCTCCTCCTCCCCCCCTCCCCTTGTCATCAGTGAGCAGGACGTGCACAGACAGTTCTCATGACTGAACCCGCGCAAGGCCCCCGGGCCGGACGGTGTGTCTCCCTCCACCCTGAGACACTGTGCGAAAGAGCTGGCTCCTGTCTTCACAGACATTTTTAACACCTCCCTTAAGCAATGTCACGTGCCGACCTGCCTCAAATCCTCCACCATCATCCCTGTCCCCAAGAAGCCACAGATTACTGGACTTAACGACTACAGACCTGTAGCGCTCACCTCTGTAGTCATGAAGTCCTTTGAGCGCCTGGTCCTGTCTCACCTCAAGTCCATCACCACACCCCTCCTAGACCCGCTGCAGTTTGCCTACCGTGCTAACAGGTCTGTGGACGACGCAGTCAACCTGGCCCTCCACTCCATCCTGCAGTACCTGGACTCCCCGGGAACCTACGCCAGGATTCTGTTTGTGGACTTCAGCTCCGCATTCAACACCATCCGCCCCGATCTGCTCCAGGACAAGCTGTCCCTGCTCAACGTGCCTGACTCCCTCTGCAGGTGGATCACCGACTTCCTGACGGACCGGAGACAGCATGTGCGGCTGGGGAAGTCTGTCTCAGACTCTGTTAGCATCAGCATTGGATCACCCCAGGGCTGTGTACTTTCCCCCCTACTGTTCTCCCTTTATACCAACTCCTGCACCTCCTCCCACCAGTCTGTTAAGCTGATTAAGTTTGCGGACGACACCACCCTCATCGGGCTCATCTCCAACGGCGACGAGTCCGCCTACAGGGAAGAGGTGGCCCAGCTGGTGTCCTGGTGCAGCCACAACAACCTGCAGCTGAATGCTCTGAAGACAGCGGAGATGATTGTGGACTTCAGGAAAGTCACATCCCCCCTGCCCCCCCTCACCATCACAGGCTCTCCCATCACCTTTGCAGACTCCTTCCGCTTCTTGGGCACCACCATCACCCGAGACCTCAAATGGGAGCCAACCATCAGCTCCCTCATCAAAAAGGCCCAGCAGAGGATGTTCTTTCTGCGGCAGCTAAGGAAGCTCAAGCTACCCACCAAGATGTTAGTGCAGTTCTACACGGCCATCATCGAGTCCATCCTCACCTCCTCCATAACCGTGTGGTACGCAGGAGCCACTGCCAGGGACAGACTAAGGCTGCAGCGCGTCGTGCGCACTGCTGAGAAGGTGATAGGCTGCAAGCTCCCATCTCTCCAGGACCTGTACATCTCCAGGACCTGGAGGCGTGCTGGCCGGATCATAGCCAATCCTTCACATCCTGGTCACGTGCTGTTTGCCCCCCTCCCCTCAGGTAGAAGGCTTCGGTCCATTCGGACTAAAACCTCCCGGCACATGAACAGCTTTTTCCCCTCTGCCATCAGACTGCTGAACACTAAGTGACTTTTGACTCTTGTGCACTATGTACAGCAGCTCAACCAGACTCATGTCAATCATCACTGTTTTTCTGTTGCATTATTGACTGCACTATGTGGTACTTCACATTATCTGCTACATGCTAATTTTTTTAAAACTGCCTTGACTAGTACTACTCATTATTACTAGTATTATTATTATTATTATTACTTATTATTACTTATTTTTCTACACTTATTGCACGTTTCTAGTCCTTTAGTTTTTTAGTTTATCCCTTTTTCTCATTATGTTTTTAATGTTGTAGCATGGCACCGAGACAAATTCCTAGTTTGTGTATCACATGAACAATGGCAATAAACCTGATTCTGATTCTGATTCTGCTAAATGAGCTCCTCAGTGCATTCAGTATGTCCTGCATGGGTTGGGACTCGGACTCCACCAGAGATTTTTTTTTTTTTTTTTTTTTGTTACTTATTTGTACCCGTAGGTAGACTTGGTTTGCAGTCTGGTGACAAGCCACCGGCTGCTGGTCACTGCTTGCGCGAGCGCCCTAAACCTACATGTTTTTGGTATGCGGGAGGAAACCGGAGAAATCTCGGAGTAAACCCACGCAACATGGGGAGAACATGCAAACTCCACACAGCTCACTGTTGGTCGGGGGCTGGGATCGAACCCACGATCTCATGATCCCCGCGATCCCCCGGCTGAGGGTAAAACTGTGCTGCCACAGTGCTAAACCACTGCGCCACCGTGCAGGATATGACAGTTTGAGATGACAGAGATGACAGTTTAGCCACCATCCTTCTCTCTCCCATCTCCTCCACTGGGTCAAGGCGTTGCCCCAGGACAGAGCTAGCTTTCTTGATTAGTTTGTTCAGTCTCTTCCTATCGGCTGCTGTAATGCCGTTGCCCCAGCAGACCACTCCAAAAGTGATGGCTGATGCCACCACCGTGTCGTAGAACGTCTTCAAGAGCATCCCTTGTACACCAAAAGACCTGAGCCTCCTCAGTAGGAACACTCTGCGCTGTCCCTTCTTGTAGAGTGGGTCAGTATTGTGTGACCAGTCTAGTTTATTGTTCAGATGAACACCCAGGTGCTTGTAGGATGTCACCATCTCAATGTCTGTTCCCTGGATGTTTACTGGTGCTGTGAGGGGTTGTCCTTGCCTGCGGCAATCCACCACCAGCTCCTTAGTTTTCCTCGGGTTGATCTGGAGGCAGTTCCGATGGCACCAGTCTACGAAGTCCTGGATAAGTCCTCTGTACTCAGCTTCATCTCCGTTGGAGAAGAGGCCGACAATCGCAGAGTCGTCAGAGAACTTCTGTAGATGGCAGTGTGTTGTGTTGTGTGAGAAGTCTGCAGTATAAAGGGTGAACAGGAAGGGAGCCAAAACCGTTCCCTGGGGGGCCCCCGTGCTACCTTTGATCATGTCGGACACACAATCCAGGGTTTTCACAAACTGAGGCCAGTTAGTGAGGTAGTCCAGGATCCATGATGACAGGTGCTGGTCCACCCCTGCGCACAGCAGCTTGCCCTTCAGGATCATCCGTTGGATGGTGTTGAAAGCACTGGAGAAGTCAAAGAACATGATCCTCACCGCGTTCCCGGGCTTCTCCAGGTGGGACAGGGAACGGTGAAGGAGGAAGATCACTGCATCCTCCATCCCAATGCCACGCTGGTAGGCGAACTGGAGTGGAACCATCGCTGGTCCCACCAGGGTGCGGAGGTGAGCAAGGAGCAGTCTGTCCAGGGTCTTCATCATGTGAGATGTCAGGGCCACTGGTCTGTAACTGTTCAGGTCTTTGGGGTGGGAAGTCTTTGGTACAGGTACCACACAAGATGTTTTCCACAACTGTGGTACCCTCCCCAGCTTCAGGCTCAGGTTGAAGATGTGCTCCACAATCCCACACAGCTGGTCTGCACAGGACTTGAGGATCTTCACGCTAATGCCGTCCAGTCCCAAGGCCTTCCTTGCCTTGATCTTCCTCAGCTCCGTCCTCACCTGGGTCTTAGTGAGGGTGAGGTTGTGGGGCTGTGTGTTGGGAGTGGGGGAGGGGGGTGTTGGTGGATTGGGGTGTGGGCAGCAGGTCTCAATGACTTTAGAGGCAGCAGTGGTTGGTGTGCAGCCGGGGGGGTTGGTCAAACCTATTAAAAAACAGGTTCAGATTGTTCACCCACTCCCTGCCCCCCGTGGCCTGGGAGGAGGTATTCTGGAGCCCAGAGATGGTTTTAAGGTTTCTCCAGACCCAACCGATGTCACTCTGTTGCAGCTTGTCCTCCACCTTCTTCCTGAAGCTGTCCTTGCCTTCTCTGATCTTTCTCCTCAGCTCCCTCTGTACGGACTTCAGCATTTCCCTGTTCCCCGACCTGAAGATCCTCTTCTTCTCTCTCAGAAGTGTTTTTATCTCAGGGTTGATCCAGGGTTTGTTGTTCGAGCAACACCGTATGGTCTTGGTGGGTACGGTATTGTCCACACAGAAATTGATGTAGTCCGTGATGGTGTGAGTGAGGCCATCGATGTCCTCACCATGTAGATCGCAGAGCTGCTCCCAGGCAGTGGTTTCAAAACAGTCATTTAGAGCGTCCATTGCCTCCTCTTTCTGGTGATGTGTAGGCGTTCATGTACATCAAAACGTCACTTTTTTTTGGGGGGGGGGTGCATGGAAATCCCAAAACTATCGTATATTTGGCCTTTTTAAAAAGTATTGATCATATGTGACCCGTGCTGGCAAAATGAATGGGAATGTGCACCGTGTCATTACAAGCTGCTGCCACGAGAAGCCATAAATCATGACTCTTTCTTTGTTTACTAGCGGCAAGTCCTGGAAAAACCCCATGAGATTCTGGTATCATTGGAAAGCTAAGAAAATGTGCTTTCTAAAAATACATATGTTTTTGCAGAAGGTGTAATGCCCAACTGGTCGAACTCGAGTTTTAAACCTAGCCAAAATATAAACAAATCGTCTTTTTCCGAGTCTGTTTTTGCACACTTCCTACCAATTAAAGATCATTTTGAAGGTCTTTCAATACAGAATATGGAAAAAAACATTACCTCAAATTTAATAATTTCCTTAAAGTTACTCATTTTGCCTGCATGGGTCACATATAAACATATAGGCCCCAAAACTACCATTTATCTATGATAGATATTGCATATCTGCCAACAGTGAATCCTGCTAAATGTGGTCATCATGTGTCCATGACCACCTTCAGAAGTGGTTTGGCGGATTGATATAGATCTGTCCTAGTGGGGTGTTGCATTAATTTGTTAAGTCCATCACCACTACCCAGACAGCATGTCCCTGTGGGCCCCACAATAGGTTAAGGCTGGGCTGTCTTATGGGTCCCATGTGGGTTTGTCCGTGGGTTCCATGTTGGCCCAATCTGCGTTTGCCCACATGGACTTTACCTGTGGTACAGGTGAGTAGATAATCTGTTTACCCACTTTAAACACATCTGAGCCCCACATGAGTTTATAATTGGTGAGCAGGTTTCAATAACACTTGTGTCATGGGGATAGAGCTATAGAGAAAGACATAGAGAAAAAGTCAAAACTGAGAAGAAAAAAGTTGCACGTTTACAAGAAAAAAATTACTTGAAAAAAATAAATTTATAAGAGAAAATTTAGCAGATTTACAAGAAAAGGGTCACAAATTTATGAGGAAACATGTAGAAAAAGTTGCAGACTAATAAAAAAGTAGCAAATGTTTGAGTAAACAAATTTAAAATTTAGGATAAAAAAAGTCCCAAATCTTGGAGGAAAAACTATAAGTTTATAGTCAAATACAAAGTTGAAAATGATTTAGAAAGTTCCAAATTTACAAGAAAAGTGTTACAAATTTATGAGAAAAATAGTGCAAATTTATAAGAAAAATGTTGCAAATTTATGGGGAAAAACTCACAAATTTAAAAGGAAAAAAGTAACGGATTTATGAGAAAAAGTTGCAAGATGAACTGGCAAATGTATGAGACAGTTCAAAAATTACAACAAAAACTCATCACATTTGCAAGAAAAAAGTCACAATTTTACATGAAAAACTACAAATTTATGAGAACAAGTTGCAAGTTTACAATAAAAAGAAGTTGCAAATTTATGTGAAAGTTTCATATTTTCAAGAAAAATGTGTCAAATTAGGGCAAAAAATGTCACAAGAAAAAGGCAAATTTATGAGAAAATAAACAGAAAATACATTGAATCTGGAAAGTATTCACAGCACTTCACATTTTCACATTTTGTTCTGTTACAGCTTTATTCCAAAAGGGATTAAATTCATTTTTTTTCTCAAAATTCTACAAACAATACCCCATAATGACAACATGAAAAAAAGTTTTTTTGAGATGTTTGAAAATGTATTAAAATTAAAATACTTTAGAAAGCACATGTACATAAGTATTGACAGCCTTTGCTCAATACTTTGTTGATGCACCTTTGGCAGCAATTACAGCCTCAAGTGTTTTTGAATATCGTGCCACAAGCTTGGCACACCTATCTTTGGGAAGTTTCACTCATTCCTCTTTGCAGCACCTCTCAAGCTCCATCAGGTTGGATGGGACGTGTTGCTCCAAAGCCATTTTCAGATCTCTCCAAGGATGTTCAATTGGATTCAAGTCTGGGCTCTGGTTGGGCCACTCAAGAACATTCACAGAGTTGTCATGAAGCCACTCCTTTGATATCTTGGCTGTGTGCTTAGGGTCGTTGTCCTGTTGAAAGATTAACCATCACCCCAGTCTGAGGTCAAGAGTACTCTGGAGCAAGTTTTCATCCAGGATGTCTCTGTATATTGCTGCATTGCAACGGACCGCTCCAAGTGGAGAGGCACCCTGACCAGACAGCTCAAGGCGGGTGAAGAGAGACTGACTGCTGCAGCAGATGAAAAAAGGACCCGCAGGAAGAACCGCCACAGACCCAGCAGCACGGAGACCACGCACAAGTGCGACCTGTGTGACAGGGACTGCCATTCGCGCATCAGCCTGTTCAGCCACAGGCGGTGCTGTTCCAGCAGAGTAGACGTTTAGGATTCTCTTCCATGGTCATCATAGACCGACGGAGGCCGACGGCAATATCTTTCCCTCTATTCTGACTAGTCTCCCAGTTCCTGCCTTTGAAAAATATCCCCACAGCATGATGCTGCCACTACCATGCTTCACTGTAGGGATAGTATTGGCCTGCTGATGAGTGGTGCCTGCCTCCAATCATGACACCTGGCATTCACGCCAAAGAATTCAATCCTTGTCTCATCAGACAAGAGAATTTTGTTTCTCATGGTCTAAGAGTCCTTCAGGTGCCTTTTGGCAAACTCCAGGTGGACTACCATGTGACTTTTACTAAGGAGTAGCTTCTGCCTGGCCACTCTACAATACAGGTCTGATTGCTGGATTGCTGCAGAGATGGTTGTCCTTGTGGAAGTGTCTCCTCTTTCCACAGAGGAACACTGGATCTCTGACAGAGTGACCATCAGGTTTTTGGTCACCCTCCCTGACTAAGGCCCTTCTCCCCCAATTGAGATGGCCAGCCAGCTCTAGGAAGACTCCTGGTTTCTCTGAACTTCTTCCATTTATGGATGATGGAGGCCACTGTGTTCATTGGGACCTTCATAACAACAGAAATTTTACTGTACCCTTCTGCAAATTTGTCCCTATGAGACAATCCTGTCTCGGAGGTCGACAGACAATTCCTTTGACTTCATGCTTGGTTTGTGCTCTGACACGCACTGCCTTTCCAAATCATGTCCAATCAACTGAATTTACTGCAGGTGGACTGCAATTAAGCTCGAGAAACATCTCAAGGATCATCAGTGGAAACAGGAAGTACCTGAGCTCAATTTTGAGCTTCATGGCAATGGCTGTGAATACAAATGTACATGTGATTTCTTAGATTTTTTTTAATAGATTTGCAAAAATCTAAAAAAAACCAAACTTTTTTTTTTCACATTGTCATTATGGGGTATTGTGTGGAGAATTTTGAGGAAAAAAATGAATTTGATCAATTTTACAATAAGGCTATAACATAACAAAATGTGGTAAAAGTGAAGTGCTGTGAATAGTTTGTGGTTGCACTGTAGATAAATAAGCATTTCCTGGGTCTGCCCCAGGGTCTCTCCCATTTTTTTTTTCCGGTTCCGGTTCCGCCGGACCGGCAGCGCCACACGAGTCGGCTGCCTGTTGCAACAGCCTTTTTTTTTTTTTTTTTTTTTTTTTTATCTTCCTTCTTCTTTCTACACCTTTCACTCTGTATATATATCACGGACGCACAGATCACCCCGGGGGTCTCTCGGGTCGGCGGACGGAGCCACGGTTTGCAGCGGGAGACGTTACAGCGGGGAGGAGCTAGTGCTAGCTAGCACTTGGCCGCCGCCCGGTGCTAATGGGAAACTCGACATACCGGGAGCTGTAGCGAAAATGACGCGGGTACCGGGCTGGAGTTTAGGCGGCGTGAAAGAAATATAAGACAGAATAATAAAGAGCGATGGCAAGAACCAAGCAGACCGCCCGTAAAATCTACTGGAGGAAGAAGCCCCCCCCCGGAGACAGCTAGCCACCAGGGCTGCTCGGAGAGGCGCTCCGGCCACCGGCAGAGTGAAGAGGCCTCGCCGTCACAGGCCCGTGGCTCTGAGAGAGATCTGTCGCTGCCAGAAATCCACGGAGCTGCTCATCCGTAAGCTGCCCGTCCAGCGCCTGGTGAGGGAGATCGCTCAGGACTTCAAGACCGTCCTGCGTTTCCTGAGCTTCGCCGTCATGGCTCTGCAGGAGACCAGCGAGGCCCACCTGGTGGTCTCTTCTTCGCTAAGGGGGTCACCATCATGCCCAAAGACTTCCAGCTGGCCCGCTGCATCCGCGGAGAGAGAGCTTAGACTTTCTGCTGCACATTCACCAGCCATAATGCTCTGCACTGTGTGTCTATATATATATACATTTATAGTAATATGGACATATGTTTACTAGATGTTGTTTTTTCTTGCCTTCTGATTGTTGCTCTGAGTGTTGCTATCCCTATGCTGTTGCAATCCTGGAATTTCCCCATTGTGGGACTAATAAAGGCTTATCTTATCTTATTGGGACATGCCCAAAACCCCTCAAGTGGGAGGTGTTCAGGAGTTATCGTGATCCGATCCAAAACAACCTCAATTGTATCCTTTTGTAAACCAAACAGAAAAAAAAAACAAAAAAAAAAAAAAAACAGCTGAATGAGGGACATTTCCGTGGCGGGAGAGTATGCTTCTATCAGACCATCACTTTTTGGTCAGATAGCTGTCAGGCAGCTGTGTGCAATGGGCGTGCTCTTGCACGAGCTACGGTGCCACTCAGCACATGTGTGATGCTGACATGTTCAGCCGTGTTGCAGCAAAGTTGGTGGGTACATCAAGGCACATATACCTTGTGCTTTGTTTTTGCTCCACCTCTGCTCTGTGCTGTCTGTGATGCACGTACCCTTTGGACAACATTCGTATCCGGACTGATTTGCAGTTGATCTACAAGCATCTCAAGATCAACCAGTAGACTTCGATCAACTGATTGGGGATCCCTGGTCTAAATAAAATAAAGGCCAGATGAAGAATCCAATTTTGTTTTTTTCTGCTAAGCATTTTTTTCTTTTTTTTGTTCTCTGGTCTCATCAATCGGAGTCATTCCCAGTGAAAGGTGGACTCCGCCAGGGCCTGCCCTTTGTCACCAATCCTGCTCATAATTTTTATGGACAGGATTTCTAGGCGCAGCCAGGGAATGGAGGGTGTCATGCTTGGTGATCACAGGATCTCATCTCTGTTGTTTGGAGATGATGTCGTCCTGTTGGCTTCATCCAGCAATGACCTACAGCTCTTGCTGAGACGGTTTGCCGCTGAGTGTGAAGCGGCTGGGATGAGAATCAACACCTCCAAGTCCGAGTATCTTGGGGTCTTTTTCACGAGTGAGGGGAAAATGGAGCGAGAGATTGACAGACAGACTGGAGCAGCATCTGCAGTGATGCGGACATTGTACCGGTCTGTTGTGGTGAAGAGGGAGCTTAGTTCCAAGGCAAAGCTGTCGATTTACCAGTCAATCTACGTTCCTACTCTCACCTATGGTCACGAGTTTTGGTTAATGACCGAAAGAACAAGATCGCGGATACAAGCAGCTGAAATGAGCTTTCTCAGTAGGATTGCTGGATTGACTCACCCTCAGAGATAGGGTGAGGAGCTCAGTCATCCGGGAGAGGCTCAGAGTAGAACTGCTGCTCCTCCACATTGAAAGGAGTCAGTTGAGGTGGTATGGGCATCTGATTAGGATGTCTCCTGGACGCCTCCTACTTGAGGTGTTTCAGGCACGTCCCACTGGGAGGAGATCCCGGGGCAGACCCAGGACTCGGTGGAGAGACTATGTCTCCCAGCTGGTCTGGGAATGCCTTGGTATCCTCTCTGAAGAGCTGGAGCAGGTGGCTGGGGAGAGGGAAGTCTGGGCTTCTCTGCTTGAAGTGCTGCCTCCGCGACCCGGACCTCCGGAAAAGCGGTAGAAGATGGATGGATGGATGGATGGTCTCATCAAGTTTCTTCTTCTTCTTCTTCTTCTTCTTCTTCTTCTTCTTCTTCTTCTTCTTCTTCTTCTCACTGTCATCGTATTTTTAGCACCACCATGTTGGATATTTGTTGGATATTGCAATATTCCGAGTGGCATGTGCACAGGGACCATGCCTACCCTAGCAGACTGGTGAGGATGACAACATTTATGTCATGTGGGCCTTTATGGTGAGGCAGATGCGTGGAGCAACAATAATGTAATATCTGCCAATAATGTAATATCTGCCAAAAATGTAATAATTTTGGCCATTTTAAATGTAATAAAGCCAATAACATAACAATCTGCCAAAAATGTAACAGTATTTTTGAGCCAATAATATGATGTTATTCGCTGGTTATTACATTATTGGCCTAAATTATTACATTATTATTATGCAATGTTTCCTCAATGCCATGTGCCAACACAACGAAGATTAGCTATGTAGAGATTGCTCCTTCTGTAAATGATAGCATGGTAGATAGTGTGACAGCTTCTCTGCATCATACTCTAGACATGGTGCCCCCTTTAAAAAAAAAAGTCTAATCAGAGATTTGTAACTCCTTAGTTCAACACAGAAACTCATAGCTTACAAAAGAAGACTCGTCAATTAGAAAGAAAATGGCGCTCCACTAAATTACTGTAGATGAAATCTACTTAGCTTGGAGAAATAATCTTGTAGTTTTTTAAAGAAAAAATCTCTTAGTAAAGCTAGAACGAGTTATTCTGCATTAATAGAAGAGAACAAGAATAAGCCCAGGTTTCATTTCAGCACTGTAGCCAGGCTGAGAAGGAGTCAGGACTCTGTCAAATCTAGCATTCCCTTAGAGCTTCATAGTCAGGACTTAATGAACTTCTTCAATAATAAAATTTCATCTGTCAGAGATAAAATCATTCAGAGTCTTCCCACTGTTAACTTAAATACAGTACTTACTACAACTCCTTCAATTGATATCTGTTTGGAGTTTTAGCGAACTATAGACTAATCTCTAATCTGTCTTTAATTTCAAAAATCTTAGAGTTGTTGCTCAGCAATTATTTGACCACTTACAGGGAAATGGCTTATTTGAAGAGTTTCAGTCTGGGTTTAGAATCCATCATCGTACTGAAACAGCTTTAGTGAAGGTCACTAATGACCTCCTTATCACATCTGAAAATCGACATGTTTCTATACTCGTCCTTTTGGACCTTAGTGCAGCTGTTGATTCTATTAATCATAATATGAAGAGTTCTTTTGCAAAAACAGATAAGTCCAGTTGTTTTCAAAATGAGAAAAAACAACAACAAACAAACACATTTTCATCTGTAAGTTTATAGATGTTTGTATTTCCAAATCAGCTTCAAAGACATGGTCACTTGAAATATGTTTATCTCACACATAATAAAGCAAAAAATCAAACATCAACTCATTGTTACTTCTTGGCAATTTATTAGTACTTTTCTTTTTTGTTTGTTTTTTTCCAAATCTGATAAGTCCACAAGCCATTCTTTTTTGAAAAACAGAAAAGTCCTGAAAACCATGCTATTTTGTCTTGAACATACTTGAATGTCTCTAAAGCATCAATGTAGTATGACTGACACACTGATTTAGGCATATCCACTCAGTAAAATGGCATAATTTAGCTATAATAAAGCTATGATTCAGGATTCAACATTTAACAATTTTATTGTCAATACTACTACATGTGCAGGACATACAGGAGAACTGAAATGACATTTCTTTCTCTCTTCATTGGTGTGCACAGTATAAAAAGAAAAAGGAATAAGGTTGGAAAAAAGAAAACAACAACAACAGCAGTTTAATATACAATATGTACAGTACTGTAACCTGTGGTGCAAATGGAAGCAGATATGGCATTTGTACAAATGGTTGTGGTTAATGTTAATATGCAGAGACATACAGCAGCAAAGTAGCAAAAATTCTGATAATAGAAGATAATGGTAGCAAGAATTCTTAATATTGTTCGCTGTTCTGACCTTGTTTGTGCCCTACTGGTGAATGCATCAGTGGTTCAACTGGAAAGGAAATCACTCACAGCAAGCAGGTGCTGTGTTTTAAATGCTCACTCCTTCCCCAGATAGTGTACTATATATTGGATGCACAGCCAAAGGAGCAGTGAGAGAAGAGCTTCACATCACAACATAAACTACCTTAAGGTATTTATATTTAATAATTCAGCAAAAACAATTTGATTTAATACATATTTAGTACAAATTACTGTACATCATGTATTCATTTTTTTTTACCACCATCAGTCTGTTACATTTTACTGTCTCACATGATGACGTCATTAACCATGCCGCAAAAATAAGCCCAGCAGTGTCTAAGGGCGGATAATTTTATTGTTACACATGTGGACAAAACTGTTGGTACCCCTCTGTTAATGAAAGAAAAACCCACAATGGCCACAGAAATAACTTGAATCTGACAAAAGTGGTAATAAATAAAAACTCTATGAAAATTAGCCAATGAAAATCAGACAATGCTTTTGAATTGTGGTTCAACAGAATTATTTTAAAAAATGGTACCCCTAGAAAAGATTGAAAATAATGTCACCATAGGGACATGTTCAACCGAGATGTGTCCTCTAATTAAAATCACAGGTGTCTACAAACTTGTAATCAGTCAGTCGGCCTATTTAAAGGGTGACAAGTAGTCACTGTTTGGGCGCATGCGCACGCAGAGACCGGCAGCTGGTGAAGAAGTACGTCATCTGTGTGTCTATCTTTATGTACTTTTATATACTTTTACGAAATCCTCTGTGTCGTTTCTGCCCTGGAGTGTTTGTGGACTGTATGGCGAAGCGCTCCCTGGTTCCTACAACATCGACTTCCTCCCCTCTCTTGCACTGCTGCTACTTTTCCTCCGGCTCTTTGTCCATGAGGTAAACGCGATCGGCATCATGGCGGGCAGAATACATTATTCCAGGGACATGTTGCTGCATTTAAACACAGTTGATGCAGCGGCTGTGATTGAGCCTAAGCCGCAACTGCTGGACTTTATTTTCAGAGACGGACATAGCGGTGAAAAGAGAGACGGCAGAAGGAAGCGCGGAAGGCGTGGAGGTGTGAAATTGCGGCTGAGGAGACATCAGTTTGGTAACATTCCTCTTCCTTCGATGATTTTTGGGAACGTACAGTGTCTGAGAAACAAGGTGGATGAAATTCAAGGGAATGTACGCTACCAGAAGGACTTTAAGAACTGCTGTGTCATGGCTTTCATGGAATCTTGGCTTACTGCGCATGACCAAGACGCAGACCTGTGGATTGACGGCTTTGGAGCCCCGCTGCGCTCGGATCGGCAGGAAGAGGTAATGGGGAAGCATCAGGGGGGCGGCGTATGTTTAATAAGTAGTACTGCACATCTGTCACGGTCAGAGAGCGCATCTGTACACCCGATGTGGAGCTGCTGTCTGTGTCACTACGCCCCTTTTATTTGCCTCGCGAGTTCCCCCAACTTTTCATCACAATTGTGTACATTCACCGGAGGGCAGACGCTGACTCCCCCTGCAGCACTATCTTTGATGTGATCCAGCAGCTGCAATCAATTTCTCCAGAGGCGCCAAACTTCATTCTTGGGGATTTCAACCATGTTTCTTTAAAGAAGACACTTAAAAACTTTTATCAGTATGTCTCCTGCCCAACCAGGCGAAAAAAAGACATTGGACCTGTGCTATGGATCCATTGAGAGGGCCTATAAATCACTGCCCCTTCCTCCTTTAGGATCCTCAGATCACAACTGTGTATATTTGCTGCCCACATATAAAACTGCTCTCAGAAGAGGCAAGGTGGAGACGAGAGACATTGATGTGCGGACAGAAGATTCAGTGCACAGCTTCCAGGAATGCTTTGACTGTACAGACTGGTAGATGTTCACACTGTTCTGCGGGGATGATTTGGACTCTTTGGTGGACGTCACATGCTCATACATGGCTTTCTGTAAAAATAAGATTGTTCCACATAAATGTGTCAAAATATATCCCAACAACAAACCATGGGTTACAAAATCAGTTAAATCCTACTTACAGAGGAAAGCACTTGCCTTTAAACAGGGGTCTGTTTCTGAGCTACAGGTTGCCACAAAGGAGCTGAAGGTCAAAATTTTAAGAGCAAAACAGAATTATAAATCAGAGTTGGAAAGCAAGATGGCAGCAAAGAAACTTGGTTCAGCCTGGGCCAGTATGAAAACTATTGCAGGCCTTCAGAGCACAGAGTGCAGTAATCGTGTGTTTTTAGATGGTTTTAATTTAGACACAGAGCTGGCTAATGCTCTTAATTGTTTTTATGGTCATTTTGACTCCTTTGATTTTAACACAGAAACCCAAGATTTGAAACAGAAACTCAAAGACAATCAGCACTTTAATATTGAGGTGCAGGATGTTAAAAGGGAGTTCTGCGCTGTAAAAGTGAACAAAAGTCAGGGCCCTGATAATATATGTGGGTGCTTGGTAAAGTCCTGTGCGCATGAACTGAGTCTTATATTTCATTACATTTTCAACAAGTCCTTACAGACACAACATGTGCCTAAGATCTGGAAAGAAGCCGTGGTTGTTCCCGTTCCAAAATCCAGCTGTCCTAAAACGGTAAACGACTTTAGACCAGTTGCTTTGACTTCAATTTTAATGAAAATTTTTGAAAAATTGGTCAGATGTGAGGTCCTAAAGCAGACTGAGCATGCATTAGATCCTCTGCAGTTTGCCTATAGGCCTCACAGAGGAGTGGAGGATGCCACTGTCACTCTGTTTAACATGCTTTTTAAACATCTGGATTTTAATGGGACACACGCCAGACTTTTATTTGTGGACGTTTCCTCCGCCTTTAATATAATCCAACCTCATATCTTAGTTGAAAGGCTCCTGCAGCAATTTGATTTGAGCAATAATCTGGTGGGTTGGATTCTGGATTTCTTAACCAACAGGACGCAGAGAGTAAGGGTCAATGGTACATTGTTGGACCTAAAGTGCTCTTCTACTGGCTCTCCTCAGGGGTGTGTGTTGTCACCACTACTCTTCATCCTGTACACAAACAGGTGTCGGAGCAGACATGACAACAGACACATTATAAAGTATGCTGATGACTCAGTTATTGTCAGTCTCCTCCAGGATGGTGAGAGTGGCCACGGCCCAGTAGTTGATGATTTTGTTCACTGGTGTGAGGATTCCTACCTGCAGCTGAATACGACAAAAACTAAAGACATGATTATTGACTTGAGGAGGAAAAATCCCAGGCACAAAGTCACCGTACTAAAAGGCCAGACCACTGAATGTGTACAATCCTACAAATATCTTGGGACGATTATTGATAGTAATTTAAAGTTTGAAGAGAACTGTGAAAGGTTGTGCAAAAAGGGTCAGCAACATTTGCATTGCTTGAGAAAACTTGCATGCTTCCAAGTTGACCGAACCACAATGACAATGTTTTATCGGGCTTTTATTGAATCTGTTTTATCCTTTTCTTTAGTGTCATGGTTTGGTCAGATAAAACTGAAACAGGGGGAATCCATGGATCAGGTAGTTAGATGGTCCAGTCGTTTGGTTTGGTGAGCCACAGCTGAGCCTGACATCCCTGTACACCAGACAAGTACAGAGGATGGCTACCTCCATTTTAAATGATGTCTCCCACCCTTTGCACTGCCACTTTCAGCTTCTTCCCTCAAGACGGAGGTTTGCTGTCCCAAAAAGTAGAACCCAGCGCTACAAAAACAGCTTTGTCCCTGCTGCTGTCAAAGAGTTGAAAAAGCTGTAACAATATATTGCACATAATTTAGGTACCTATTTATTAAGTCCATTTTATATTTACTTATTTTTGTAGGATGTCACTTGGGTTCTAAATATTTTATTGGGTTTTAGACCTTTGAGTTTTTAACCTCTTTGACTAGTTTTTAACTTTTAATATGACCCTTCTCTCTTACCTCTTGTTTTTTTCCCATCTCTTTGTCTTTTTATACCCTGATTGATGGAGCCTTGAATATTTTTATCATGTTTATAGTCAGCCTCATATGTTCCTGTGTTTGTGTCTATGTTGAATGTAATGTGTGGCTTGTATATATGGATGTCACCAGACTGCAAAACAAATCTACCTACGGGTACAAATAAAGTAACCTGAACCTGAACTGTGCTGTTTTTTGACATGGTGTTTACCACACTAAACATGGACCAGAGGAAGCAAAGGAGCGAGTTGTCTCAGGAGATTAGAAAGAAAATTATAGACAAGCATGTTAAAGGTAAAGTCCAGGGAGGACGTGGCCGCAAGAGGAAACTTGATGAAAAATGGAAGAGACGGATAATACCAATGGTTACAAAAGAGCCCAGAACAACCTCTAAACACATTCATGGTGAACTCCAAGGTCAAGGTACATCAATGTCAGATCGCACCATCCGTCGTTGTCTGAGCCAAAGTGGACTTCATGGGAGACGACCAAGGAGGACACCACTGTTGAAAACAAGTCCTAAAAAAGCCAGACTGAAATTTGCCAAACTGCATGTTGACAAGCCACAAAGCTTCAGGGAGAATGTCCTATGGACAGACGAGACAAAACTGGAACTTTTTGGCAAGGCACATCAGCGCTATGTTCACAGACGCAAAAATGAAGCATAACAAGAAAAGAACACTGTCCCTACTGTGAAACATGAAGGAGGTTCTGTTATGTTCTGGGGCTGCTTTGCTGCATCTTGCACAGAGTGTCTTGAATCTGTGCAGGGTACAATGACATCTCAAGACTATCAAGGTATTCGAGAGAGAAATGTGCTGCCCAGTGTCAGACAGCTTGGTCTCAGTCGCAGGTCATGGGTCTTGCAACAGGATAATGACCCAAAACACAAAGCTAAAAACACCCAAGAATGGCTAAGAGCGAAACTTTGGACTATTCTAAAGTGGCCTTCTATGAGCTTTGATCTAAATCCTATTGAACATCTGTGGAAGGAGCTGAAACATTCCATCTGGAGAAGGCTCCCTTCAAACCTGAGGCAACTGGAGCAGTTTGCTCATGAGGAGTGGGCCAAAATACCTGCTAAGAGGTGGAGAAGTCTCATTGACAGTTACAGAAATCGTTTGACTGCAGTGATTGCCTCAAAAGGTTGTGCAACAAAATATTAAGTTAAGGGTACCATCATTTTTAGAAGATGGAGGACAAGCTGCAACAGAGCAACATCGGTGGGGTCCTGAGCACCTGAGCTGACTGATTCCAATCAGCTGGAGCCAATCAGTGAGCACCAGCTGCAAATTCTTCCCCACCCAGACCTATTAAAGGATGGTGCAGAACTGTGGTGAAGAAAAGGACAGAAGAATGGACCGAGGGAAGGACTGAAGGAAGAGAGGAGGAGGAGGAGGAGGAGGAGGAGGAGGAAGAAGAGGAAAGGAAGGGGGGATTCTCGGGCAGAGCACTTGGGGGTCAAAGAGGTAGAGTAGGGGAAACTAGGAATGAGTGAAGAAGTGGAAAAAGGGCAGAGAAGGAGAAAGGAAAGAGTTGGGACTCAGATTTGACCGAGATAGACGGATGGATGGACTTATGGAGCGCGCAAGGTGGAAGGAGAGGACGTAGAGGGGAGGCTTACGTTAGTGGGATGGTATGAACGCAGCAGGTGCTGGGATTGGCATTGGCGGCTTGGGACGAAAGAGGCCACGAGGACACCGGGCGGTCCAGCCGGAGGAGACGCAGTTGTGTGGAGAAAGGCTCGTGCACAGATAAGTGAAAGGAATGTGTTGATTGTCTGTGTGCATGTGAATGCTCATCAGCCACCTGGTGTATTTATGGGGGCTGAGTTTGTGCTGCAGGTAATCCCAGACGAGGGAACCACAGGAGCCTGCCCCTCTCCTCTCCTTTCTTTAAATGATTACTCCCACCTTTGCACTGCAACTTTCAGCTTCTTCCCTCAAGACGGAGGTTTGCTGTCCCAAAAAGTAGAACCCAGCGCTACAAAAACAGCTTTGTACCTGCTGCTGTCAAAGAGTTGAACAAGCTGTAACAATATATTGCACATAATTTAGGTACCTATTTATTAACTCCATTTTTTATTTACTTATTTTTGTAGGATGTTACTTGGGTTCTAAATATTTTATTGGGTTTTAGACCTTTGAGTTTTTAACCTCTTTGACTAGTTTTTAACTTTTAATATGACCCTTCTCTCTAACCTCTGGTTTTCTCTCATCTCTTTGTCTTTTTATACCCTGATTGATGGAGCCTTCAGTATTTTTATCATGTTTATAGTCAGCTTCATATGTGCCTGTGTTTGTGTCTATGTTGAATGTATTTTGTGGCTTGTAAATATGGATGTCACCAGACTGCAAAACAAATCTACCTACGGGTACAAATAAAGTAACCTGAACCTGAACCTGAACCTGAGGTAATCCCAGACGAGGGAACCACAGGAGCCTGCCCCTCTCCTCCTGCATGCTTCTTTTCCCCTGGTGTCAGAATTTCCTACCAGGGATGCGTACGAAGGGCTACGGAAGAGCCCTGACGAACAGCACATTGTGTTGGTGCTGGTGAGGATGGCAGCATTTGATTGTGCTCCAATGGATAGCAGCCACCCTTCCACTCAGCATCTCAGTGCCCTGCTAAGAGTGCAGGATGTCACCTCTGTGGGAAAAGGGGACATTACAGAAAAGTCTGCAGGTCCAAGAGCACAGTCAGTGAGGTTACAAGAGACGAAGATGGACTGTTTTTATGGGAGCTAGATTTCAGGGATGAGCCATGGATGGCAGACCTTAACTTAAGAGGCAGCAGAGTGACGTTTATCTTAGATTCTGGAGCAGATGTCACCGTTGTTCCTGAACAAGTGTTTGAAGGAATAAAAGACAGAGATGAAACACTACAAAAAGCAAAAAAACCTCTTTATGGCCCAGGTGGAACTGAACTAACTGTTCTAGGGTCAGTTACAGAGATACTCTTTTATAGAAAGAGGAGCACTAGAGAGAAGCTATACATTGTGGAAAATTTGCGGGTGGCATTGCTGAGCATATCCGCCTCTGTGAAACTCAAGCTGATGGCTAGGATTGACACTGTGGACCAGCAAACAGTCATGAAGACATATCCAAAACTCTGTGATGGACTTGGACTGGTTCAGAAGCCATACACCATTAAACTTAAATCAGATGCGGTCCCGTTTTCTCTGAAAGTGCCCCGATGGGTCCCATTACCTATGATGGATAAGGTTAAACAAGAGCTGGAGAGGATGGAAAAACTAGGGGTCATCAGCCGTGTGGAGAAACCAACTGATTGGTGCTGTGGCATGGTGGTCGCCCCTAAAAAGGACAAGGAAAAGGTGCGCATTTGTGTGGACCTGACACCCGTGAATAAGTCAGTGTGTCGAGAAAGATACATCCTCCCCTCTGTGGATCAAACCCTGGGCAAGATGACTTGCCAAGGTGAACACTTCACCAAGTTAGATGCTAATATGGGCTTCTGGCAGATACCGCTGTCAGAAGAGTCAGCTCTCTACACAACATTCATTACACCATTTGGGCGCTACCACTTTTACCGCTTTCCTTTTGGTATTTCCTCTGTCCCAGAACATTTTCAGAACATGATGGTGACTGAGATAACAGCAGGTCTGCAAGGGGTCGTCTGCCATATGGATGATGTCCTCATTTGGGGGGCCACAAAGGAACAGCACGATGCAAGAGTGCACATGGTCCTAGCCATCCATCCATCCATCTTTTACCGCTTTTCCGGAGGTCCGGGTCGCGGAGGCAGCAGTTCAAACAGAGAAGCCCAGACTTCCCTCTCCCCAGCCACCTGCTCCAGCTCTTCAGAGGGGATACCAAGGCGTTCCCAGACCAGCTGGGAGACATAGTCTCTCCACCGAGTCCTGGGTCTGCCCCGGGGTCTCCTCCCAGTGGGACGTGCCTGAAACACCTCAAGTGGGAGGCGTCCAGGAGGCATCCTAATCAGATGCCCGTACCACCTCAACTGACTCCTTTCAATGTGGAGGAGCAGCGGTTCTACTCTGAGCCTCTCCCGGATGACTGAGCTCCTCACCCTATCTCTGAGGGTGAGTCCAGCAATCCTACGGGGAAAGCTCATTTCAGCCACTTGTATCCGCGATCTCGTTCTTTCGGTCATTACCCAAAGCTCGTGACCATAGGTGAGAGTAGGAACGTAGATTGACTGGTAAATCGACAGCCTTGCCTTAGAACTAAGCTCCCTCTTCACCACAACAGACCGGTACAATGTCCGCATCACTGCAGATGCTGCTCCAATCCGTCTGTCGATCTCTCGCTCCATTCTCCCCTCACTCGTGAACAAGACCCCAAGATACTTAAACTCCTCCACTTGGGGCAGGAGCCTGTCCCCAACCCGGAGAGGACAATCCACCTTTTTCTGGCTGAGGACCATGGACTCGGACTTGGAGGTGCTGATTCTCATCCCAGCCGCTTCACACTCAGTGGCAAACCGTCCCAGCAAGAGCTGTAGGTCATTGCTGGATGAAGCCAACAGGACAACATCATCTGCAAACAACAGAGATGAGATCCTGTGGTCACCAAGCATGACACCCTCCATTCCCTGGCTGCGCCTAGAAATCCTGTCCATAAAAATTATGAACAGGATCGGTGACAAAGGGCAGCCCTGGCGGAGTCCAACTCTCACTGGGAATGACTCCGACCAAGTGTTGGCAATACGAACCAAACTCTCACAACGGTCGTACAGAGACCGAATAGCTCGTAACAACAAGCCCGATACCCAATACTCCCGAAGCACCCCCCACAAAAATCCACGAGGGACGCAGTCAAATGCTTTCTCCAAGTCCACAAAACACATGTAAACTGGTTGGGTAAACTCCCACGAACCCTCGAGAATTCTCGAGAGGGTAAAGAGCTGGTCCGATGTGGCACGGCCAGGACGAAAACCACATTGCTCCTCCTGAATCCGAGGTTCGACCAACGGCCAGACTCTCCTCTCCAGTACCTTGGCATAGACCTTCCCAGGGAGGCTGAGGAGTGTGATCCCTCTAAAGTTGGAGCACACCCTCCGGTCCCCTTTTTTAAAGAGAGGAACCACCACCCCAGTTTGCCATGCCAAAGGCACTGCCCCCGACCTCCACGCAATGTTGCAGAGGCGTGTCAACCATGACAACCCAACAACATCTAGGGCCTTGAGGTACTCAGGGCGAATCTCGTCCACCCCTGGGGCCCGGCCACCAAGGAGATTTTTAACCACCTTGGCGACCTCAGCCCCTTTGATAGGCGAGTCTTCCCCCTCGTCCCCAAATTCTGCTTCCACTGTGGAAGGCGTATCAGTGGGATTGAGGAGATCCTCGAAGTATTCCTTCCACCGCCCGACGATGTCCCCAGTCGAAGTCAACAGTGTCCCATCCGCACCATACACAGTGTGGACGGGGAGCTGCTTTCCCCTCCTGAGCCGCCGGACAGTTTGCCAGAATCTCTTTGAGGCCGACCGAAAGTCTTGTTCCATGGCTTCACCGAACTCCTCCCATACCCGGGTTTTTGCTTCAGCAACCACCCGACCTGCACTCCGCTTGGCCTGCCGGTACACCTCAGCTGCTTCGGGAGTCCCACAAGCCAACCAAGCTTGATAGGACTCCTTCTTCAGCTTAATGGCCTCCCTCACCACTGGTGTCCACCACTTGGTTCGGGGGTTGCCACCACGAGATGCACCGACCACCTTGCGGCCGCAGCTCTGGGCTGCTGCTTCAACAACAGAGGTGGAGAACATGGCCCATTCAGACTCCATGTCTCCAGACTCCCTCGGAATGTGGTTGAAGTTCTTCCGGAGGTGGTTGAAGACCTCCCGGACAGGGGCCTCAGCCAGACGCTCCCAGCACACCCTCACTATACGTTTGGGTCTACCAGGTCTGAATGGCTTCCTCCCCTGCCATCGGATCCAACTCACCACCAGGTGGTGATCAGTTGACAGCTCTGCACCTCTCTTTACTCGGGTGTCCAAGACATACGGTCGCAGGTCTGATGATACAATAACAAAATCGATCATCGACCTGTGACCTAGGGTGTCCTTGTGCCAGGTGCACATATGGACACCCTTATGCTTGAACATGGTGTTCGTTATGGACAGACTGTGATTAGCACAGAAGTCCAATAACTGAACACCACTCGGGTTCAGATCAGGCAGGCCGTTCCTCCCAATCACCCCCCTCCAGGTTTCACTGTCGTTGCCCACGTGCACATTGAAGTCCCCCAGTAGGACAATGGAGTCTCCAAGAGGAGCACCCTCCAGCACCCCAGTCACAGACTCCAAAAAAGGTGGGTACTCTGAAACATCATTTGGTGCATAGGCACAAATGATGGTCAGGACCCGTTTCCCAACCCGAAGGCGCAGGGAAGCAACCCTTTCGTCCACCGGGGAAAACTCCAATATAGAGGCAGCAAGGTGGGGCGATACAAGAATACCCACCCCTGCTCATCGCCTCTCGCCCGGGGCAACTCCAGAAATGGCCAAGCTCCAGCCCCTCTCCAGGAGACTGGTTCCGGAACCGGAGCTGTGTGTTGAAGTGAGCCCGACTATATCTAGCCGGTATCTCTCAACCTCGTACACCAGTTCAGGCTCCTTCCCCACCAGAGAGGTGACATTCCACGTACCAAAAGCCAGTTTAGAAAGCTTGGGATCAGTCCACCAAGGTCTCCGCCTTTGACCGCCACCTGATCCACATAGCACCGGACCCCCATGATCCCTCCTGCAGGTGGTGAGCCCACTGGAGGGCGGACCCATGTAACTCCTTCGGGCTGAGCCCGGCCGGGTCCCATGGGTGGAAACCCAGCCACCAGACCCTAGCCTTCGAGCCCCTCCCCCAAGCCTGGCTCCAGGGTGGGGCCCCGGTAACCCCATACCAGGCAGGGTACACTGAATCCTTGATATACAATTCATGAGAGTCTGTTGGATCGTTCTTAGTCTGGCCCTTCACCCAGGACCAGTTTGTCTTGGGAGACCCTATCAGAGGCAAATTGCCCCGGACAACATAGCTCCTTGGATCACTGGGGCACGAAAACCCCACCACCACGATAAGGTGACGATCCATGAGGGGGATCCATGATGGTCCTAGCGCGAGCAGAAAAAGCTGGGGTCACACTAAACATGTCAAAATGTGAATTTGGTCAGAGAGAAGTAAAATTTCTTGGCCATATCATCTCAGCAGATGGAATGAGGCTGGATCCAGAGAAAACCAAAGCTGTGCAGGACATGAAAGAACCGATGAACGTGAGCGAACTCAGGAGCTTCTTCAGGATGGTGAACCAGTTAGGGAAGTACATCCCAAACCTGTCTGAAAAAGACTATTACAGAAAGGAGGTGAGGTGTGGTCCCCAGTCACTTATGCTTCCAGGTCACTGACGGACAAAGAGCATCACTACGCTCAGCTGGAAAAAGAGGCACTGGTGCTCACTTGGGCCTGTGAAAGATTCAGTGACTTCATTCTTGGTATACATTTCGAACTGGAAACTGACCACAAGCCAATAGTGAGTCTGCTGGGAGGTCAGACACTGGACTCACTGCCACCTCGCATACAGAGATTTAGGATGCGCCTAATGAGGTACTCGTACACTATAGCACACACACCAGGGAAAAGCCTTACAACAGCTGACACATTGTCCCGCCTGCCACTTTCTAATGGGGTCACACACACAGACACTGACCTGATGGAGGACACTAATATATACTGTATGTTGAGTCTGTCCTATCTAGTTTTCCCACAAGTAACAGATATCTCGCTGAGCTACGAGAGCAGTTGCATGCCGACAGTGTTTGCAACCAGGTCATGAAGTACTGCAGGGAAGGATGGCCATACCGGAATCGGCTACAAGGAACAGTCAAACACTACTGGCAGGAAAGTGCCACCTTAAGTGTGCACAAAGGACTTCTCCTGTGAGGCATGAGGTTAGTCATACCTGAATGCATGAGAAATGATGTACTGGAGAAGATCCACGAAGGTCACCAAGGAGTGACAAAGTGCAGAGAACGAGCTAGCCAGACAGTATGGTGGCCAGGCCGAAGCAATCAAATTAATGAACTGGTCCTGAGGTGCAGAGAGTGCATAAAGGAAAGGGTAAATCCCAAAGAACCAAAGAACCACCGATTCCAACCCAACTTCCAGATACGCCCTGGCAAAAAAGTTGGGGCAGACTTATTCACCTTAAAAGACAGAACTTATTTGCTGGTGGTTGACTATTTTTCTCGATTCATAGAGAGAGCTCAGCTCAGCCCAACACGGGCCACTGATGTTAATGTCCACTTAAAATCAATATTTGCACACCATGGTATCCCTGAGACTCTTATCAGTGACAATGGCCCAAAATTCTCTGGGCATGGTATGAGAGAGTTTGCAGAGGATTATGGATTTGATCACATGACCAGCAGCCCTAAGTACCCTCAAAGGGTATTGTGCAGGTTAGTTGTTCTAAATTGTCCCTAGATATCTGTTTCCTATAGGCCCTTAGAATAGAGGGTTAGTATTAGTGAAAGCGCTTTGAGTGGTCTTTGTGACTAGAAAAGCGCTATATAAGTGCAGGTTAGTAGTAGTAGTTGTTCAAAGTAACGGTGAGGCAGAGCGAGCTGTGCAAACAATCAAAAATCTGCTCAAAAAAGCCAGAGATCCCAACCGTTCCCTGCTTACCTACAGAGCCACACCACTGAACAATGGCTACAGCCCAGCCCAATTCCTTATGGGTCGACGCCTTCGCACCACATTGCCAGCACTCCTGGAAATGTTGCAACCACCTCTTCCTGACCTACAGCAGCTTCAGCGCACTGAAAGGGAGAAGAGGAGGATGGTGGCACAAATTTTTAAAAAGAGACACAGAGCAAGGGACCTGACTAGATTGTCACCAGGAGATTCTGTTTGGATCTCAGACGCAAAAGCATCAGGCACAGTGACGTACACCCACCCTACACCACGATCATATCTGGTCAACGGTTCTCAGGGAACATTGAGGAGGAATCACAGCCATTTAGTGCCTATGCCTTCACCAGAGTATCAAATTGAGATTCCACAGGACGTCCGGTCTGAGGACACCTCCACAGAGACTCAGACTCAGAAATGCTCACCTGCCATCGTGAGAACAAGATCAGGCAGAGAAGTGAAGAAACCACAAAGACTGGATCTGTAAAACGTATGTATTGCCATTTCTGATATGCAGAGTTTGAGTTCTAGAAATGCTGTAAAAATACAATATAAGAGGCTTTTGCATAAAAATGTTCTCATACATGGAACAAGTGTTTAAAAAGAAAAGGGGTAGAAAAAGTTAGATTTGCCCTGTCATAGTTAGTTGACCAATGTGAACTGAAAAAACTGATATAAAAATGTATTTCGTTCTTACAGCAAAAAGGGGTCAACCTAACCTCAGTAAGGGGGATGTGGTGTAATCCAGAGTATTACATATTTGTAGCCACTAGAGGGCAGATCATGCCTAGAGGTTGTCTGAGTACTGCATGTGTAGACACACTATTATGGCGGAGTTCGAGTGTTAATATTCTTGCAGCCAGTTAATAAAGGAGGCTCCGTGGACAGCCAAAGCACCAGTCTTTATTTATAAAAGAACCCAACACAACAGTAGGGGCATGAAACCCCAGCACCGCAGCCACAGAATACCATAGTCTGGAGTCGGCGTCCTCGGAGGAGCTAAAGGTTGGTAAATATGTGCAAAATATATGCAATTTATCTCATAAATTTGAAGCTTTTTTCACCCACTTAATTTCTAATTTGTTTCTCCCAAATATGAAATTAATTAGCAACTCCTTTTCTAAACATTGGCACTTTTTGCCATTTAAATCTGCAATATTTTTCTCTTAAATTTGCAACTTTTTCTTCTTAATTTGATACCTTTTTTCCTGATATTTGTTTTGTTGCAAATGTACACCTTATTTCACAGAAGTTTCCATTGATTTTTTTCTCTCTAATAGCAGTTTTTGTTTTCTTGCAATGTGCATTAAGTTTCTCACGTTTGCATCCTTGTCCTCTTTAATCTGCAGGTTTGTTTTTTTTTTTTACTATAAATTTGCAACATTTTTCCACATAAATATAAGGCATTGTCTAAATGTGAATCTTTTTCATTAATCTGGGGCTTCTTGGACTGTGAATCCGGAAAGTATACATGGCGCTTCACTTTTCCACATTTTGTTGTGTTACAGCCTTATTCCAAAAGGGATTAAATTCATTTTTTCCCTCAAAATTCTACACACAATACCACATAATGAGAATGTGAAAAAAGAGATTTTTTTTTAAATTTATTAAAAATAAAAAAATCTATGAAATCACATGTACATAAGTATTCACAGCCTTTGCTCAACACTTTGTTGATGCACCTCTGGCAGCAATTAAAGCCTCAAGTTTTTTTGAATATGATGGCACAAGATTGGCACACCTATCTATGGGCAGTTTCGGCCATTCTTCTTTGCAGCACCTCTCAAGCTCCCTCAGGTTGGATGGGAAACATCGGTGCACAGCCATTTTCACATCTCTCCAAAAATGTTCAATTGGATTCAAGTCTGTGCTCTGGCTGTGCCACTCAAGGACATTCACAGAGTTTTCCTAAAGCCACTCCTTTGATATCTTGGCTGTGTGCTTCAGGTTGTTGTCCTGCTAAAAGATGAACCGTCGCCCCCATCTGAGCTCAAGAGCACTCTCGAGCAGGAATTCATCCAGGATGTCTATGTACAGTGATGCATTCATCTTTCCCTCTATCCTGACTAGTCTTCCAGTTCCTACTGCTTAAAAACAACCCCGCAGCATGATGCTGCCACCACCACTGGCGTGGTTATGATCAGTGGCTGGTTTCCTCCAAACATGACTCCTGGAATTCAGGCCACAGAGTTCAATCTTTGTCTCATCAGACCAGAGAATTTTATTTCTCACAGTCTGAGAGTCCTTCAGGTGCCTTTTGGCAAACTCTAGGTGGGCTGCCATGTGCCTTTTACTAAGGAGTGGCTTCCATTTGGCCACTCTACCATACAGGCCTGATAGATGGATTGCTGCAGAGATGGTTGTCCTTCTGGAAAGTTCTCCTCTCTCCACAGAGGAACGCTGGAGCTCTGACAGAGTGATCATCGGGTTCTTGGTCACCTCCCTCACTAAGGCCCCTCTCCCCTGATCACTCAGCGTAGACGACAGAAAAGCTCTAGGAAGGTTCCGAACTTCTTCCATTTACAGATGATTGAGGCCACTATACTTATTGGGAAATTCAAAGCAGCAGAAATTTGTCTGTACCCTTCCCCAGATTTGTGCCTCGAGACAATCCGGTCTCGGTGGTCTTCAGACAATTCCTTTGACTTCATGCTTGGTTTGTGCTCTGACATGCGCTGTCAACTGTGGGACCTTACATAGGTAGGTGGGTACCTTTCCAAATCATGTCCAATCAACTGAATTTACCACAGGTGGACTCCAATTAAGCTGTAGAAACATCTCAAGGATGATCAGTGGAGACAGCATCCACCTGAGCTCAGTTTTGAGCTTCAGGGCAAAGGCTGTGAATACTTGTGTACATGTGATTTCTTATTTTTTTTAATTTTTAATAAATTTTCAAAAATCTCAGACTGTTTTTACATTGTCATCATGGGGTATTGTGTGTAGAATTTTGAGGAAAAAAATGAATTTAATCCCTTTTGGAATAAGGCTGTAATATAATAAAATGTGGAAATTGTGAAGCGCTGTGGATACTTTACGGATGCACTGTATATGCACAGCTTTTTTCCTAATAATTTTGCATTTTCTAAAATGTGCAACACATAAATGTGCCTATTTTTCTTTTAATTTAGATTAAAAAAAATCACAATTATAGTCTTTTAAATAAACATGTCCTTGTAGATTATACTTATTTTGCTTTCATATTGCAGAGGGTTTTTTTTCCTCTTGATTTGCATCTTTTTCTTGTATATCAGTGAATTTATTCTGTCATACATGTGACAGTTTTTCTGTCCAATGAATATGAGCAGAAGAGTCACAGGTTTCAGACCTCTGGCCTCGCTGATCTACCTTGCCAGTTTTGCCATCTTCTTTATTTATAATATGGTTCTGACCCATCCATCCATCAATCCATCTTCTACCGCTTAATCCTTTTCGGGTCGCGGGGGGGCTGGAGCCTATCCCAGCGTCTTTGGGCGAGAGGCAGGGTACACCCTGGACAGATCGCCAGTCCATCGCAGGGCCAACACAGAGAGACAGACAACCATTCACTCTCACAGTCATACCTAAGGACAATTTAGAATCCTCAGTTGATGCCAATTAACCTAACTTGCATGTTTTTGGCATGTGGGAGGAAACCGGAGTGCCCGGAGTAAACCCACGCAGACACGGGGAGAACATGCAAACTCCACACAGAAGGGTCACCGATGGTCTGGGGGTGGGATCGATCCCATGACCTTCGGTTCTGACCCAGAAATGTGTCATTATTCAGAGACTGCCATCTACTGCTGCCAGCACCCTCTGCCACCTTAGACCAGGTAAAGGAAACATTACAATTCCATTGCCCATACATGTTGTTGAGTGTTAGAACTGTATTACAATTGTTGTCTGTTAATATTTGTCTCCATCCTCCCTGTTTTTTTTTGTTTGTTTGTTTTTTTAAGGAAGCAGAAAGTGGAGTGAAACTCTTTTGGCTTCTGTGCACAATATGCTGGTGTCAGATTTCAAAGCAAGAAGAAACTATCCATCCATCCATTTTCTACCGGTTTTCCAGACGTCTGGGTCGTGGAGGCAGCAGCTCAGGTAGAGAAGCACAGACTTCCCTCTCCCGGCCACCTTCTCTAACTTTTCAGGGGATGCCAAGATGTTCCCAGGCCAGCAGGGAGACATAGAAACACTGGAGTGTATTAGTTTTCAGCAAATTTATGTTGTGTCTGTTGTATGTTTGAATTTTTTGAATAATTTTACTGGAAAATAAATAAATTGACATTTGAAGAGTCATAACTTTGTTTTTGCTGTTAATAACAGTGATGTTAGATTTGATTGGGTCAGAGATATGAAATATTAAGTCATCCATCTTTGCTCACTGCATTTTAAGCCTTTCTGATCCTCAGGTGTGTCGCTACAGGAATAAACTTCTTTTTAAAATGCACCAAGTTTATCATGTTTAACAAAGGTCTGGCATTCACATACAGTCATGTGGTACAATTTGGACACCCTATTAAATATTCAGTTAATTGTCAGATGTTCACGTTGATGACCAGTATATATTTTTTTTTATTTATTTTAGCCATTTTAACCCCTTGCACTCTGGTCAATTTCCCTAAAAACGCCAAAAAATAACGTGCCCAAAGTAAATCAAAAGCTGTTCTTCAACCCTTTGCAGCATCTTCATGGGGTTGGTCTCATTTAAAAGAAAACACTTTGAATTTTTTGGAAAAACAGTCATAATCTCTCTAAGTGCTCCAGCCACTGAGTAACAGTCATCTAAACATAGTGAACTTAAAGAAAATAAATTTCGCCTGGGTGTTTTTTTGGATACAAATGCTTGCAAATAACACACAGCTTCAGATCCGGGCTGGAAAATGCAACAGAAATGTAGAACCAAGTGTTATCCAGCTGAGGTCAAAATTTTGTAACAATACCACAAAAAATGAATATATTACACAGCGTTGTTCTCAGGTAGTTCCCAGGCGTTTTTGAACTGTGCCAAATTGTGCCAAATGGCACAGTTTGGAAAAACGTCTGTAACTTTTGAATGATTCAATATAGAAGCTTCATCTTGCGCTCTAATGAAAGGTGACACTCAGGGCTGTGTGTGTGTGTGTGGGGGGGGTTGTTTGTTCATTCATTCATTCATGAATGAATGAACAAACAACCCCACACACACAAAGAAGCATGCCACGTAAAAAATGTGTGGCTTTTTTTTACAAGAAAAAAATAACCCACAGTGCACTAAAAATTATTCTAAAATATTTGTAATGTAGAAGATAACAATTCCCACCCACCCACCCCGCTACAGAGGACGGACATCGGCCATCGCTACATGACATAAGAGTCATGTGGCGATGTGGTGACCGCGGCGCACAGTCCCCGCGGTCCCCACGGGCCCCCCCCCCCTCGCTACAGAAGAGTAGCGGGGGGGGGGGGGGCGTTCACAGTGCGGACGCGGCGCACGAACCGTGTACCGCGGCGCACAGTCCCCGCGGTCCCCACGGGCCCCCCCCCCTTGCTACAGAAGAGTAGCGGGGGGGGGCGTTCACGGTCCGGACGCGGCGCACGAACCGTGTACTGCGGCGCACAGACTTCGGACTTCGTGCGCTGCACAGTTGTAATTTACCGATCGGTCAAAAGTCATTTTTGATTACAATTTTCAGGGATAAAGAATAATTTAGCTTATAACACTTACCTGTC